>JARQOD010005904.1:0-45652 GCA_033576555.1 Oophaga sylvatica
CATCCGAGCGCATGAAGAAACACGCTGACAAAAGACGTTTGATCCTCCCTCAATTCCTCCTGGGGATAAGGTCCTTTCATCCAAGTATGTCCGGCTCAAGATTCCTTCCTACAATTGGGTCCTGTTTCATCGGCCCTTTTTGAGATCATCAGCCAGATCAACCCGTGTCTTATAAATTGAAACTCCAGCCAATTTGCGGATTCCTAACCCTTCCATGTATCTCTCCTCAAACCGGGGGTACTTAACTCTTTTGTCAAGTCTACAGTACACCTCCTGCTCCATGTCTGCTGAAGACGAATTTGAGGTAAGAACATTCTGGCCACCAAAAGGGTAGGAAGAAACTTTTTTTCTGGTGGATTGGAAGGGTTTGGTCCTGAGGAGAGAAAGTGGAGCCTCGGAAACATCCATGCCCCTCTCATCCTAGCTAAATTTCTTTCTGGCCTAAAAAGGGGGGCCTAAGGAGGGGGGTACTGTAGCATCGGTAGGTAGAGAAGAATCGTAACCCCTGTCTTCGAAGAATTGCCATTGTAGCATCGGCGTCCCTGCCTTCTGCCAGGCAGGGACGCTGTTCCCCTGCGACAGCGTCCTCTGCCGGCAGGGACGTCGCCCCCCCTTACCCGCGCTCAGCGTCCCCCTTCCGCCCTGCTGGGGCCGCGCGCTCCTTCCCTGCTGCTGGATTTAGGGCGCGCGCCCGCGCCCTCCCCCCGCTCTTAAAGGGGCCGCGCGCATCTTTCAAAAAGGTCCCCGGCCAATGCCGGAGGACTCCACCCTATATAAAGTGCTTCCTCCTTAATGGAGGTGCCCGAGCAATGTTGTTGTTGCACTGTTACTCTGCTTCAGCCCTCAGGGTCCGTTTCCAGTTACCTGCCTGTTTCCTGCCAGTCTGCTGTCTGCTACCTGCCTGCAAGTCTGCCTGGAGGTTCGGCCGTCACATGCGGTGTTCTTCGGCTGTTCCAGAGACTCTCGCCTGCTTACTTGGAGCACTCATCTGCCATCTGACTGCAATCCCACCTGAAGGTTCGGCCATCACCTGCGGTGTTCATCGGCTGTTCCAGAGACTCTCGCCTGCTCACTTGGGGGCGCTCATCTGTCATCTGCCTGCTAGCCTACCGGGAGGCTCCACCATCTCAGGCCGTATATACCTGTTCAGTCAAAGACTGCCCCGGCTCCTTGCTTGCCTGTTTATCCAGAGACTGCCCCGGTCACTTGCTGTGACTTCCTGCCTGTCTAACCAGAGACTGCCCCGGTCACTTGCTGTGACTTCCTGCCTGCCTAACCAGAGACTGCCCCGGTCACTTGCTGTGACTTCCTGCCTGCCTAACCAGAGACTGCCCCGGTCACTTGCCGTGACCACCTGCCTGTCTACCCAGAGACTGCCCCGTCACTTGCCGTGACTACCCGCCTGTCTACCCAGAGACTGCCCCGTCACTTGCCGTGACTACCCGCCTGTCTACCCAGAGACTGCCCCGGGTCACTTGCCGTGACTACCCGCCTGTCTAACCAGAGACTGCCCGGTCACTTGCCGTGACTACCCGCCTGTCTATCCAAAGACTGCCCCCGTCACTTGCAGTGACTTCCTATCCGTCTCCCCGGGCGCCACCCGCTCCTTTACAAGGAAAGCCTCCTTGTATAATAAAGCTCAGAGGTTCCGCCTCCCAGACCCGTTACAGCCATGAAGGCGCCAGAAATTTTTGTAAAAACTCTGGGCGCTGAGGCCAAGCCGAATGGCAGAGCCACAAACTGGTAATGGTCCTGACAAATGGCAAAACGAAGGAAGCGCTGTGAGCCCTTCCGACGGAACATGCAAATAAGATTTGCGAATGTCGATTGACATCGTTCTGCGACAGGGCTGCCACAACGGAGCCAAGAGACTCCATGCGGAATTTTCGGGTGTGGACATGCCGATTCAATCTTTTGAGATCCAGAATAGGGCGAAATTTGTCCTCCTTTTTGGGGACCACAAAAAAGGTTGGAATAAAATCCTCTTCCCCGGTCCTCTGGCGGAACCGGTATCACCACACCTTCTGCAGAAGGGATTCGACCTCTCGCAGTTAGAGCGGCAAATAGCTTGGGCTCTGACGGAATGCGAGATTGGCAAAAACTGTCCGGGGTCGAGAAGAAACCTATGAAATAGCCTGCAGACACGACCCGCGTTACCCAGGCGTCCGGAACGCAGGAACCCAAGTCGCTTCGAATTGGAGCAGGCGACCCCCCACTCGAGAGCCCTCGAGTGGAACCCTGGCGTCGGTCCCCTTGGCGGGCTTTTTGTCAGCTTCCCGCTTGTCTTGACGGAAACTTTGTTTCCAGGGAGTGCGGATTTCTGAGAGGTCTTTTTTCCCAAAAAAGAGGGACGACCCGATCCCCAAGAGGACTGACCAAATCGTCCCCTGGACCGAAAGGACCGCCGACCACTACCGGCACTAGGCCTGCCAGACGCAGAAGCCATAGCCCTTCGCTGCGTTAAAGTCGCTTCTTTTGCCTTTGCCTTGGCAATCAGCTCTGTGAGGTCAGATCCAAATAGCTGACCACCCTTGTAAGCTAAAGATAGCAAACCTTGCTTGGAAACCGCATCCCCGGTCCACTGTCTAAGCCACAGTGCTCTTCTGACTGTGACCGCCGAGGATTGCGCCCTGGACAGCAGTGACGCAGTATCCAGACCTGCATCATAGCCATATCGGGCTGCATTCTCCAACAATTGGAGAAGCCCATCTACCTTGGATAACGGAGATCTATCTTGCAACGCCGTCGTATATGGACCAACCAGCTCAGGGAAGCTTTACAAGCACACATGGATCCTAGCACCGCTCTGAATCCATGACCCGCGGCCTCGTAGATGATTTTGGCCGCCATCTCCGATTTTCTGTCCAGCGGATCCTGCAGACTCGCCTTCCCTTTAACAGGAAGTAAAGAGGATTTACTAAGCTGGGATAAAGTAACATTCCACTTCAGGAGAAGGAATCCAAATAACAATCAACTCCGTCAAACACGGATACAGTGCCTCAAAAAATCATGTCCTGAAAACGTTTATCTGGACACAGGCGTTCCTTCTCCACTGTCCCCATTAAGCTCATCCAGAGATGGTAATGCCGATCGCGATCTATGCGACTCCTGAAAAATCCGTATCTATATCAGAGATCTCTGATTCGCTACGCGGGAAGGATGGTACCGGCCTGTGTCGCCTCCTGCCATGAGAGGATCTGGCTGACACCCAATAACCTAAAAGGTTAGGCAGGCCATCAATAGAACAGCGAGGACATCCATTTGGCATCACTGCAACCTCCGACCGTGCGCTTGACGCCGTCGAGGTCTGCGTATCAGATACGCGCGACTGATCCTGTAGCGGATCTGGGAGACGGTCCCGCACCTTCTGGACCCTGATTGCCCTCACACAGTATATGGCAGATCAAAACCTGTCAGTAATTAGAAAAAAGTGTGGTTTCTTAAGTGGACGAAACAAGAACGCTGAAGGGTTAAAGCTCTTAAAGGGAGAGCTACCCCACTGTCCCTCAATTTAAAATATCAGCAGAATATGTCAGCAGTATAATTAACCCTTTATGTTCTGATTCAAGCTGGAATAGAACCTACGGCGGGTAGTTGCTGGATTCTTGCGCTGAAAGGGTTAACCATCTAATAGGGTTAATGTCGTAGACTCCCCACAACCTCTTTAATGAAAAGGATGTGCGGCCCCCTTATAAGATAACAGCTGCAGGACAGCGCAGTCTGCCACCCATTAGTGCTTCAGAAAGGCGCCCGCGCTGTGGGGGTGAGGGGGTTAAGCTTCTGCCCAGACGGGTAGAAGCGACTCACCCAGCTGGTCGCAGTGTAGCGTCTTGCTGGGAGGGGAGGAGAGTGAAAGGCCCGAGGAAGCTTTCAGCCTGCTTCAGTAATGGCCGCCGCGCTGTGCCTCCGATGCGCTCCATGAGAGAAGTCGGAAATGGAGACAGGAGTAAAGCGCGCGCTCAGAGCGCCGCGAAAATTCAAATAAAAGGCGCGCAACTCCTCTCCTATGTCCTGCAGGCATCCATCTGCGGACAAAAACACTAGTCACCGACATGTATACATGTAACAGCGGCTGCCGCAGCAGCCGCTGAAGCACTCACAAACATTAAAAATGTGGAGTACTCACCAGCTGAGCGCCACAGGGACCCCCAGGGGTTTGTGGCGCTGTGCCCATCGCTTCCCCCAGGGCGGGGGAACGCAGTGACCCAGATGCACGGTTTGCGTCCCCGCCAGGAAGCCATCCTCATCCCCCAGGGCCGGCAGGGTTCTGCAGGGACCACCATACAGGGTAATACAGATCCGCCAAGGGAGAGGTGGGGTCCAGCAGCGCTGAGACCCCTGAGACCTCAAGACCACTTCGGGTGATCCAAGTCTCTTGTCCGATGAAAATAAAAAAATCTTCTGAGGAGCTGCTTCCAGCAACGACTATCCTCTGAGACCTCAAATTTTAGACTGGAGAAGCTGAGTAGGAGGAGCCCGAGCTGGAGGGCCGGTCAACACTCTTTTTAATCTGAGGTGTCAATCCTATCTGGGCTCCGCCTACCCACTAGTAATGACTAGTGTGTCTCTCTTCCTTCCATCTGCTGCTGAAAAATCAATTTCCAGAGACCTTTATGTTCCTTTGTCCATGGTGCGCAACATAAATCAATAAGTTTACAACCTATGACACATAGCTAATCTCCCTGGACATGGACGGCAGAAAAAAACTGATAAAAGTTTGCAACACAGAATAGTCCGGACTGTGGGATAAGCAGCCCCAATCAAGTTCCAAAGAATTTCAAGCTGCCCCGCAGGCTCAGGCACATCAGTGTCAGCGCAAACTCGGTTGAGATTTGAATTAAAAAAACGCTATGGTAGGGACCCAGGAGGACCCCCCTGAAATAAAAAAGCTTGACTGCAATTTCCCAAAACTTACATGAGTAAGCCAAAATCCCTTTGGGGAAGAGTCTTGTGGACAGATGAGACCAAGACAGAAACTTTTTGGTAAAGAACATCTTTTTACTGTTTACTGAAAACTGAATGAGGCAAATAAAGAAAAGAACACCATAACTACAGTCAATTAAGGTGGAGGTTCAAAAGATGCTTTGCTACCTCGTGTGTTGACTGTCTGCAAGGCATCATGAAATCTGAAGATTACCAAAAGGATTTTGTGTCGCAATGTAGTGCCCAGTGTCAGAAAGCTGGTTTGCCTTGTCGGTCACGGATCTTCCAACCCCAAATATACTTGTAGAAGCACCCAGAAATGGGTGGAAACAAAGTGCTGGAGAGTTCTGAAGTGGCCAGCAATGAGTCCGGATCCAAATCCCCTTATACACCTGTGGGTGTGTGGGGTGTCTTAAAATTGCAGTTGTATGAATGCACCCTTCAAATAGGAGAGATCTGGAGCAGCTTACAAAGGAACAGTGGTCCAAAATTCCAGTTCAGAGGTATTAGAAGCTTGTTGATTATAGGAAGCGATTCATTGCAGTTACTTATTTTAAAGGATGTGCAACCAAACATTAATTTGAGGGTGCAAACAATTTTGTCCGGACCATTTTTGTTTCTTATGTGAAATTATGTGCATTTTGCCTTGTTACCGCAGGTTTTTTGTGTTGTTCCAATGCTTAAAGGAAATAAACATGTATATAACAAACAAGTGTAATTGCAATAATTTTCTAGGAGAAATACGTATTTTCAGGGACAATGTCAAGGATGCCAACACTTTTAGCCATGACTGTGTAAGTTTGTCATTTAATTGTCTGGTCTACTTCAGAATTCTATATATCATGCATCTAATATCTGGTAATCCTTCTATTTTAAAGGGTAACTGCACACTGGCATAAGAGGAGAAAGGCTGCAGCGTTAAAAAAAAACTTGTTACTGGTAAGTGATTCTTTTGTCACAATTTACATGTGTTCCAAACCATACTTCTGGACAAGTTCTTCCATGCGAGGCACTAAGATAACAAAGATCGGTCTTATTACCAAAAAAAATTCAATAAAATATTGGCGTGAGTAACGTAACAACCACATAGAAGTCTGGTTCAAATTTTGGCTATGAGGATCTGCTCTTTTCACTGGACAAGTGACAGTAAAAGACGGATTTTGGTAAGAACTTACCTGTAAAATCCTTTTCAGCGAAGGAAGGAAAGGAGACACACTAGTTCATAACTAGTGGGTAGGCGGAGCCCCAGATAGGATTGACACCTCAGATTAAAAAGTGTTGACCGGCCCCTCCAGCTCGGGCTCCTCCTACTCAGCTCTCCAATTGTACACGAGCTTAAGGAAGAGCAATATCACCAGCGGAGCAACATAACCCCTTCTGAAGGACTTCAG
This sequence comes from Oophaga sylvatica, assembly GCA_033576555.1. NCBI lineage: Eukaryota > Metazoa > Chordata > Amphibia > Anura > Dendrobatidae > Oophaga > Oophaga sylvatica. The sequence continues at coordinate 6,315 of JARQOD010005904.1, forward strand.
AGAAAAAACATGAGTACAGGTTATGCATGCATGTAGGCAAAAATCACACAGTTCCAGGTACTACTCACTGAATCTGACTACTGCGATAAGCTGGCAATGCTGGAACAGAGCCGTAGCGCGTCGACCTCAGCCCAGAAAATCGCTATCAGAGAAGGGTCACACCTGCATCTGTAATACAACAATACACTTCTGCCATGGGAGGGAGCTGTGTCTCCTTCCTTCCTTCGCTGAAAAGGATTTTACAGGTAAGTTCTTACCAAAATCCGTCTTTCAGCTGCAGATGGAAGGAAAGGAGACACACTAGTTCATAACTAGTGGGACGTCCCAAAGCAGTCCAGAAATTAGGGTGGGAAAAAAACCAAAAGAGGCAGAAACCCATCAACCTAGATAAATGCGCAACAGGCGCCAAATACAAGTTAACTAAAACTTAAAATACCGCTGCCTGCAGGACCCTACGTCCTAAGGCCGCATCAGCGGAAGCACTGACGTCCACCTTATAAAACTTTGTAAATGTGTGGACGGAGCGCCAGGTCGCTGCTCGCAGAGCTGAGCTGCCGAAGCCCCTTGATGAAAGGCCCACGATGAAGCCACAGCCCTCGTGGAGTGAGCTCGAATCTTAATCGGGCAAGGCTCGCCTTTAAGAAGGTAAGCCTCCAAAATGGCTGACCGAATCCAACAAGCTATAGAAACCTTGGAAGCTCGTTGACCACGCCTGCGACCTGCTGGAATCACAAACAGAGAATCTGACTTCCTAAAACCTTGAGTAACAGACAAATAGAACTTCAAGGTCCACACTAAATCCAATTTGTGCAAGTCCCGTTCCTTTGCATTCCTTGGCCCGGGCAAAGCGAGGGCAATACAATATCCTGGTTAACATGAAATTGCGACACCACCTTAGGTAGAAAGTCGCCCCGTGTGCAAAGCACTACTCGATCCAGGTAAAAATCCAGGAAAGGAAGCGAGCAGGAAAGAGCTGCCAACTCAGAAACCCTTCTTAAAGAGGTTACCGCCACTAAGAAGGCAATCTTCCAAGAAATTAAAGAAAGGCTAGCAGAACCCATAGGCTCAAAAGGTACATGCTGAAGAGCCTGCAAGACAAGGTTGAGCCGCCAAGGAGACACAGACGCCTTCCGCGGTGGAAACTGACGGTTACTCCGCGAAAAAAGGAACGTACATCCCTAAACGAGGCGATAGCCTTCCGAAACAGCAAGGACAGGGCAGAAACCTGGCCTTTCAGAGTGCTAACTGCCAAACCTTTTGACCAGCCCGTACTGCAGCAAAGCCAACAAATTGGGAATGGAAAAAATCCTCGGATTCATTGAAGAACCCGAACACCACGAAAAGAAGGCTTCCCAAGTCTTATTGTGATAAATCTTAGTAGTAGCCGGACCTCTGGCAGCTCGCAGAGTGCAATGACTTAGACTGAAAAACCTCTACGAGTCAATATTTCGGTCTCAAGAGCCACGCCGTCAAACGCAGAGACTTCAAGTCCGGATGACGAACGGGCCCCTGGGTTAACAGGTCCGGGCGAGGAGGAAGTGGGAATGGCGGTGCCGCCAAAAGCGACACCAGTGTCAAGAACCACGTCCTCCTTGGCCAATCATCATATCAACATAGCCGGCATTCTCTCCAGGCTGATCCAACGCAGCACCAGAGGAAGTAAAGATATCGGCGGAAACACATAGGCTAGCTCGAAATGGTCCCACGGAGCCACCAGAGCAACCACCGCCACAGCCTTTCGGGTCCTTGTACCTGGACATGAAAGTCGGTAGTTTGGCATTGAACCTGGATGCCATCAAATCCACTGGGGGAGTTCCCCAACGGGAGCACAGCAGTGCAAAAATTTCCGGATGAAGACTCCATTCTCCAGGATCCATCTTCTCGCGACTGAGGAAGTCCGCCGTGGTATTCTGGACTCCTGGAATGTGAATCGCAGAGATGGCTGGAACCCTGGTCTCGGTCTATAACAGAATCCGAGACACCTCCATCATGAGCCTGGAGCTCCTTGTCCCGCCTTGGTGGTTGATATACGCGACCGCCGTCGCGTTGTCTGTCTGCACTCGGACTGGCAGACCGCTCAAAGGGAGCGTCCAGTGTTGGAGGCAAAAGAAAAAATTGCCCTCAATTCCAGGATGTTGATCGGTAGAACAGACTCTTCCGATGACCATACTCCCTGGATCCAAAGATCGTTCCAGACACCCCCCCCAGCCCGTCAGGCTGGCATCGGTGGTTATGACCGACCACCTCGGAGGGAGGAAAGATTTCCCCAGGGATAACGCTCCTGGACATAACCACCATCCTAGGGATTCTCGCACCCTGTGAGAGATGATGACGCTGCAATCCAGAGAAGCTTGCGATCGATCCCAACGACTCAGAATGAGCCTTTGGAGGGCCCTGGGATGAAATTGGTCAAACGGAAGTGCCTCCATGGACGTCAAAACCCAGAAGGCGCATACACTTCCGAAAGGACATTGCTGTCGCAGACCTCATAATCTGTACATGTCGAAAGAAACATGCCCGCTTGTCTGGAGGAAGGGACACCACCGTCCGCACCGTGTCGAAATGCATTCCCAAAAAACAGGATTGACTTCCAGAGACGACTTCTCCCAATTGACCAGCCACCCGAAATCCTCCAGGAGCTGAAGGGATAGATTGCGAGTCGTCCCGCCTCCTCCTTTGAGGACGCCACAATCAGAAGGTCGTCCAGGTAGGGAAATCGTAACCCCGTCTTCGAAGAATTGCCATGAGGGGCGCTAGAATGTTTGTAAAAATTCTGGGCGCCGAGGCCAAGCCGAATGGCAGAGCCACAAACTGGTAATGGTCCTGACCTATGGCAAAACGAAGGAAGCGCCGTGCGCCCTTCCGACGGGAACATGCAAATAAACGTCGCGAATGTCGATTGACCAAAAAGACGTTCTGCGACAGGGCTGCCACAACGGAGCGAAGTGACTCCATGCGGAATTTTCGGGATGTAAACATGCCGATTCAATCTTTGAAATCCAAAATAGGGCGAAATTTGTCCTCCTTTTTGGGGACCACAAAGAGGTTGGAACAAGAATCCTCTTCCCCGGTCCTCTGCGGAACCGGTATCACCACACCCTTCTGCAGAAGGGAATCGACCTCTCGTAGTAGAGCGGCAAATAGCTCAGCTCTGACGGAATGCGAGATTGGCAAAACCTGTCCGGGGGTCGAGAAAGAAACTCTATGAAGTAGCTTGCCAACACAACCTGTGTCACCCAGGCGTCCGACACACGGGACACCCAAGTCGGTTTGAATTGGAGTAAACGACCCTCCACTCGAGAGCGCTCGAGTGAGACCCAGACGTCAGACCGCTTTAGCGGGTTTTTTGCCAGCTTCTGTCTTAATGGAAGTTCTGTTTCCAGGGTATGCGGAATTTCTGAGAATTCCCCTTTTTTTTTTTTTTTTTTTTTTTTATAAAAGAGAGGAACGACCCAAACCCCCAGAGGGTTGACCGGATCATCCCTCCTAGGACCGCAAATACGGCCACCTGCCGACAATACACCGCGCTGCTAGTTCTGCCCAGAACGCTGTGAGTAGATTCAATAGCTGCCCTGGTAAGCTAGTTAGCTTGCTGGAAATCAGCTTTGACGGTCAGTCACAGTGCTCTCACTGTGACTGAAGGATGCGCCCGGGCTTGGGAACGCTTCACACCTAAGCCACATCTTCTCGACGTGAGCCGGGATCCACTGAGATAGATACGGTCCAAACGGCTCAGGGAAACTTTACAAGTACACATAGATCCTTAATACTGAATCCATGACCCGTGGCCTCGCAGATGGATATTGTTGCCATCTCCAGCAGGTCCTGCAGACTCGCCTTCCTTTACCAGGATAAAGGGACATTCACTTCAGGAGATCCAATTAACAATCAATTCCGTAGAAAAACGGATACAGATTGTAAAGCCGTCGCGACCTATGCGACTCCTGAAACATCCGGGCCGACTTACCAGGACGCCTAGTTACCTCTCTGTGGTAACTGTAACGCCCTCATGGCTCCAATAGTACGGTCCATGAGAGAGGCAGAGTGTCCCTGCCGATCCTCCTTGTCCGAAACGGACATCTTCGCTACGCGAGAAGGAAGGCACCGATTAGTGTCGCTTCCTTGAGAGGATCTAGCTGACACTCCATAACCTAGAAGGTCAGACAGGCCATCATAGAAACTAGCGAGGGCCTCCATTTTGACACCACTGGAACCTCCGACTGCTGCGCATAACGGCGTCGGGGTCTGCGTGTCAGATTCTGACATGTCCTTGCACAGTATATGGCAGGTTAAACCTGTCAGTAACTAGAACAGTGTGTTTCTTAAAGAAAAACAATCGCTGAAGGGTTAAAGCTCTTAAAGAGAGAGCTACCCCAGCATTAATAGTTAACCGCCTAAGAAGGGGTTAAAGTAGCAGACTCCCCACAACCTTGATAATGAAAAAGTTGTGCGAGCCCCAAGTGCCTCTTCTAAGGCAGCAGCTGCAGGACAGCTTTTTATGCCACACTAACAGAAAAACGTTCCACAAGATCGCTAAAAATTGCGCTGTTTTGTATATCGCAATGACCGCCAAAGTTGTTAAAGAGATCGCTAACCGCTTATGCGATGTTAATGAGATCGCCCAGATTGGCAGCTACTAGCGACATTAAAAAATAATCACACAAACGATCGCATTAGTATGCGTCGTTATCAGGATCGTTAGTGGGAACGTATAGTGGCAGTATTAAAATCGCAGACTCCCCACAAACTCTTTATTGTTATTGAAAAGAGTGTGCGAGTCCCTTATGCGATAACAGCTGCAGGACAGCGCAGTCTGTTACTCATTAGTGCCCCAGAAGGCGCCCGCGCTGTGGGGGTGAAGGGGTTAAGCTTCTGCCTGCAGGCTAGAAGCGACTCACCAGCTGGTAACAGTGTAACATCTTGCCGGGAGGGGAGGAGGGAGAAGAGCCAGAAGAAGCTTTCAGCCTGCTTCTTTAATGGCCGCCGCGCTGTGCCTCCGTGTGCTCCATGAGGGAAGCCGGAAATGGAGACAGCAGTAAAGCGCGCGCTCAGAGCGGCGCGAAAATTCAAATAAAAAGGCGCGCACTCCTCTCCTATGTCCTGCAGGCATCCACCTGCGGACAAAAAACACCAGTCACCGACATGTATTGTACAGTCGCTTGAGCACTCACACACACATTAATAAAAATGTGTGGTACTCACCAGCCGAAGAGCCACAGGGACCACCAGGGGTTTCTGGCGCTATGCCCATGCTTCCCCCCAGGGCGGGGGACGCAGTGACCCCTGCAGCGCGGTTTGCGCCCCCGCCAGGGAAGCCATCCTCATCCCCCCGGGCCGACAGGGTTCTGCAGGGACCACCATTAGGGTAATAAAGATCCGCCAAGGGAGAGGTGGGGGTCCAGCAGCGCTGAGACCCCTGAGACCTCTAGACCACATTTGGTGATCCAAGTCTCTTGTCCGATAAAAAATAATAAAATCTTCTGAGGAGCTAAATTGTAAACTGGAGAGCTGAGTAGGAGGAGCCCGAGCTGGAGGGGCCGGTCAACACTCTTTTTAATCTGAGGTGTCAATCCTATCTGGGGCTCCGCCTACCCACTAGTTATGAACTAGTGTGTCTCCTTTCCTTCCATCTGCAGCTGAAATTAGGCGATTCCTGCAGCAGCACGACATCCCATCTGCACATGGGTTACTTGCCAGCTATGGACAACCGTCAGATAAAACTTCAGCTTGGAGAACAGCCATTAAACTCAGTAGATTATGAAAAAATAAAGACAATGTGCTACATTGGCCACCTAAAATGGCCATGTTACAAATGATGCCCTGAGGGGCATAATGACATAATGCCATGCTGTTGTAAGAATAGCCAAATTGTTTTTTTTGTCATTTTACAAGGGAAAAGAGCGAACTTTGTAACCAAAACTTTAAACAGGCACTATTTAAAGACTCTAAAGATTATGGCAGGGTCTTAATTTCCAAGAGCACTGTATACAACTCAGAGTATGTAGACTTCTCAACTGCAATCAAACCTGAAATTGGCTCAAGGCCAACTATAAGGGTTCTCCCATATGCATTTCATGTGGACATTCATGTTTCTGTGGTGAAGACAGAATTGGACATGTTGAAATTCGACATGTTCCATCTTTCCATTGATGTCTGCAACCATATAACCTGGAGAAGTGCTGAAGGCAGCTTTAGATATGAGAACCCTTAAAGTGCTAATTAGCTTCCTTTATATTCCTGCCAGTCTGTGTGTTAGATGCCGGTGAAAGCATTCATACAGACTGCAGATAGGATCGGTTCTGAGAAGACTTAAGCTAAGAGCTCCTTTGTTGTTTCTCCTCTCCTTGCTTATAGTTTATCTCCTAGACCTTTGGTGTTCCCTCTGTGTTTATATGTTGTATGAAAGACAGTATTTACTTTATCCCCTGTCTGTCTCGTTTGTCTATACTGTTTGTTAACCTTTACCTGTCCATTCCCTATGGTGGTAATCAGGGTCCTTCTAAGGACTAGATTACAGTGGTCAGGGATTTATAGGAGACAGGGTTTACGCTGGTGGCCTGGACCTCTGTACCATTAACAGTACCTCCAGGTAGAGGGACTAGTCAGGACCCCAGTTTAGGGTCAGCATAGACCCCGGTCCACCTCTAGCCTGAGACAGCGTGAAAAGGATTCAGTATTGACCCACAGGAAATTATGTCAGGTAATACTATGCTATATACACATGTTAATGTTACCTATTTATATGTTATATAGAATGTTGTCCCACTTGATAGATTACTGACATTATTTATTTATATATCTGCTAGACAGCGTGACACCTCCTTTGAGGACGCCACAACCAAAAGTCGTCCAGGTAGAGAAGAATCGTAACCCCCTGTCTTCGAAGAATTGCCATTGTAGCATCGGCGTCCCTGCCTTCTGCCAGGCAGGGACGCTGTTCCCCTGCGACAGCGTCCTCTGCCAGGCAGGGACGTCGCCCCCCTTACCCGCGCACAGCGTCCTCCTTCCGCCCTGCTGGGGCCGCGCGCTCCTTCCCTGCTGCTGGACTTAGGGCGCGCGCCCGCGCTCTCCCCCGCTCTTAAAGGGGCCGCGCGCATCTTTCAAAAAGGTCCCCGGCCAATGCCGGAGGACTCCACCCTATATAAAGTGCTTCCTCCTTAATGGAGGTGCCCGAGCAATGTTGTTGTTGCACTGTTTACTCTGCTTCAGCCCTCAGGGTCCGTTTCCAGTTACCTGCCTGTTTCCTGCCAGTCTGCTGTCTGCTACCTGCCTGCAAGCCTGCCTGGAGGTTCGGCCGTCACATGCGGTGACCATCGGCAATCCCAGAGACTCTCGCCTGCTTACTTGGGAGCACTCATCTGCCATCTGACTGCAATCCCACCTGAAGGTTCGGCCATCACCTGCGGTGTTCTTCGGCTGTTCCAGAGACTCTCGCCTGCTTACTTGGGAGCACTCATCTGCCATCTGACTGCAATCCCACCTGAAGGTTCGGCCATCACCTGCGGTGTTCATCGGCTGTTCCAGAGACTCTCGCCTGCTCACTTGGGGCGCTCATCTGTCATCTGCCTGCTAGCCTACCGGGAGGCTCCACCATCTCAGGCCGTATATACCTGTTCAGTCAAAGACTGCCCCGGCTCCTTGCTTGCCTGTTTATCCAGAGACTGCCCCGGTCAATTGCTGTGACTTCCTGCCTGTCTAACCAGAGACTGCCCCGGTCACTTGCTGTGACTTCCTGCCTGCCTAACCAGAGACTGCCCCGGTCACTTGCCGTGACCACCTGCCTGTCTACCCAGAGACTGCCCCGGTCACTTGCCGTGACTACCCGCCTGTCTACCCAGAGACTGCCCCGGTCACTTGCCGTGACTACCCGCCTGTCTACCCAGAGACTGCCCCGGTCACTTGCCTTGACTACCCGCTTGTCTAACCAGAGACTGCCCCGGTCACTTGCCGTGACTACCCGCCTGTCTATCCAAAGACTGCCCCCATCACTTGCAGTGACTTCCTATCCGTCTCCCCGGGCGCCACCCGCTCCTTTACAAGGAAAGCCTCCTTGTATAATAAAGCTCAGAGGTTCCGCCTCCCAGACCCGTTACAGTTTGCTCGGGCCATGGAACCCGGTGGCACCCAAACCCCTTCGCTCTCTGACCTGTGTCATGAACGGTCTCGTCAGAGGTCTCAACAGGAGTCCATCCTGGGTCACCTGCGGAATGTTAATTCCCGCCTGGACACCCTGACTACTTCACCAGCAACCACCGCGGGCGCCATGACTCGCAATCCGGCAGTTCCGCTGCTTACCAATTCCGTGGTTTCTGTTCCTGGACCTCGACTTTCAGCTCCTCCTCGGTTTGGAGGCGACCCTGCTCTGGCTCGGGGTTTCATTAACCAATGCACCCTGCATTTTGAACTCCTGGCACACCAGTTTAACTCCGACCGGGCCAAAATTGCCTTCATCATGTCCCATCTCACCGGAGAGGCCCTGGCCTGGCTAAATCCTCTTTGGGAGAGAGAGGATCCTCTGGTGTCTGACCTGTCTGCTTTTCTCTCAGCCTTCCGGAGGGTATTCGATGAACCCGGACGGAGGACCTCCTCTGCATCTTCTCTGCTGCGTCTCCGTCAGGAGAGTCTCACCGTGGGTCAATATGCCACACGGTTCCGTACCCTTGCCTCGGAGCTAGCTTGGGATAATGACGCTCTGATCTCAGTCTTCTGGGAGGGTCTGTCCGGCCGCATTAAAGATGAACTTGCTGGTCGGGACATTCCAACCTCTCTCGATGACCTAATAAATCTCGCCAATCGAATTGATCTACGGTTCCAGGAGCGCGCTAAAGAGGCCACCCGTGAGAGAAGGTTTCCTCGTCTTGCTCCTTCTTTTCAGAGACCTGTAACTCCTTCCGTTTCTCCTCAGGTACACTCTTCTGAGCCTATGCAAGTCGACCAGACCAAGATGGTCAAAGCCCGTCAGGACTCACGCCGTACCGAGAGGAGTTGCTTCTACTGTGGTAGTAAGGAGCATTGGATCCGTACCTGCCCAGAGAGGTCGGGAAACGCCTGTGTCTAGGTTTGCTCGGAGAGGTCCACCTAGACAAAAATAAATCCTCTTCATCTCTGCTGTTGTCAGTCTCAATTCTCCTCGGTGAGAACCGTTATTTCGAACTTGCCCAACTTGATTCTGGAGCCGCCGGGAATCTTGTTTCACAGGCTCTAGTAGAGAAATATCACATTCCTACCAAACCTCTGGATGAACCAGTATCTGTTGCTGCTGTGGATGGAGGTCTCCTGCCACGTCCTATCCAACTTATCACTGAAGCCATAACCCTGCAGGTAGGAATGCTGCATTCTGAGAGCATCTCGTTTCATGTTCTGCCTGGACTCTCACATGCTTTCTTACTAGGTCTGCCTTGGCTCCAAAAGCATGCACCCGTGCTCGACTGGCAGAATGGAGAGATTCTTCGCTGGGGACAGGACTGTCATAAAACTTGCTTGGTTCCTGTTCATCCCGTCCGTCCTTCTCCTACACCAACTAATCTACCAGGGCTCCCGATCCCATATTGGTCTTTCGCTGATGTCTTCAATAAAAAGGAAGCAGAGACATTACCACCGCACAGACCATATGATTGCCCTATCGACCTGCAACCCGGTACTACGCCTCCCCGTGGGCGTATTTACCCATTGTCCGCTGCTGAGACCAGGTCGATGTCCGAATATATCGAGGAGAATTTGGCTAAGGGATTCATCCGGAAATCCACCTCCCCAGCGGGAGCAGGTTTTTTCTTCGTAAAAAAGAAAGACGGCTCTCTTCGTCCCTGTATTGACTACAGAGGCCTAAATTTGATCACGGTGAAGAATAAATACCCTCTTCCGCTCATTCCAGAATTGTTTGATCGTCTGAGGGGGGCTAGAATCTTCACCAAACTGGATCTCCCTGGGGCATATAACCTGGTCCGTATCCGTCGGGGAGATGAATAGAAGACGGCATTCAATACCCGGGACGGCCACTACGAGTATTTGGTTATGCCCTTTGGTCTCTGTAATGCTCCAGCAGTCTTTCAGGAGTTGGTCAATGACATCTTCCGGGACCTTCTCTACTCCTGCGTTGTGGTGTACCTAGACGACATCTTGGTCTTCTCTCCGGATCTCCAGTCTCACCGGAGGGATGTTCGTCAGGTTCTGCTCAGGCTCAGGCAGAATCACCTCTTCGCCAAATATGAGAAGTGCCTCTTTGAGCAGACCTCGCTTCCGTTTTTGGGCTACATCATTTCTCAGACAGGCCTACGAATGGATCCAGAGAAACTGTCTGCCATCGAGAAATGGCCCCGACCGGAGGGGTTGAAGGCCATTCAGCGGTTCCTGGGATTCGCCAATTATTACCGACTCTTCATACCACACTTCTCTTCCCGGACTGCTCCAATCTCCGCGCTCACCGCAAGGATGCTAATCCCAAACAGTGGACGCCCGAAGCAGAGGAGGCCTTTCTTTCTTTAAAACAGGCCTTCTCCTCCGCTCCAGTGCTGCATCGCCCGGACGGTAACAAGCAGTTCTTCCTGGAGGTGGACGCTTCCTCTTCTGGAGCCGGAGCGGTACTTACTCAAAAATCTTCATCCGGGAGGATGGTATCTTGCGGCTTCTTCTCCAAACTCTTCTCCTCTTCTGAGCGCAATTACTCCATAGGAGACCGAGAGTTATTGGCCATCAAGCTGGCATTGGAGGAGTGGCGTTACCTACTCGAGGGGGCTCTTCATCCGGTAATCATTTACACTGACCACAAAAATCTGGCTTACCTCCAGCATGCCCAGAGACTTAACCCTCGCCAAGCCCGGTGGTCCTTGTTTTTTGCCCGCTTTGATTTTCTGTTACATTTTCGTCCGGCCGACAAGAACATCAAGGCGGACGCCTTGTCCCGGTCCTTCCTGGTGTCGGATCTCGAGGAGGAACCTAAACATATCATCGATCCCGCCAGAGTGATGCAGGTGGCTCCCGTGAGTCTAAATCGTCTCCTTCCTGGTAAGACGTTCGTATCGGTAACCGATCGGGAGAGAATCCTACACTGGGGTCATTCGTCTAAACTAGCTGGCCACGCTGGTCAGAAAAAGACCCTCCAGCTCATTACTCGGCATTACTGGTGGCCTACCCTGCACAAGGACGCAATAGACTTTGTTTCTGCCTGTGTCTCCTGTGCCCGCAACAAAGTTCCGAGACACCTGCCTGCCGGCCGTCTTCTTCCGCTTCCTGTACCCGCTGCTCCCTGGCAGCATATAGCCATGGACTTCATAACAGATCTGCCCATCTCTGCCGGTTGTACGGTCATTTGGGTGGTCGTTGACCGATTTTCCAAGATGGCTCACTTCATTCCCCTGCCAGGGCTTCTGTCTGCACCCGAGTTGGCTAAAGACTTTATCCGCCACATCTTCCGTCTTCATGGTCTGCCTCGTCACATTGTGTCGGATCGTGGGGTACAGTTCACCTCACGATTCTGGAGAGCCACTTGTAAGTTGCTAGACGTCACCTTGGATTTCTCCTCCGCTTACCACCCGCAGTCCAATGGACAAGTCGAGCGAATCAATCAGAATCTGACCAGTTATCTTCGGCACTTCGTTAATGCCCACCATTCTGACTGGGTGGATCTCCTGCCTTGGGCCGAATTCTCTTATAACAATCACGAGAGTGAATCTTCCTCCAAATCTCAGTTTTTTGTAGTCTTCGGTCAACACCCCCGGATCCCTGTTCCTGTCTCCATCTCTGTGGACAATCCAGCTGCGGAATCTCTGGTTAACGAATTTTCCTCCATATGGGAGAGTGCCCGGTCCGCGCTCGTTCTGTCATCCGAGCGCATGAAGAAACACGCTGACAAAAGACGTTTGGATCCTCCTCAATTCCGTCCTGGGGATAAGGTCTGGCTTTCATCCAAGTATGTCCGGCTCAAGATTCCTTCCTACAAGTTGGGTCCTCGGTTCATCGGTCCTTTTGAGATCATCAGCCAGATCAACCCGGTGTCTTATAAATTGAAACTCCCAGCCAATTTGCGGATTCCTAACTCCTTCCATGTATCTCTCCTCAAACCGGTGGTACTTAACTCTTTTGTCAAGTCTACAGGTACACCTCCTGCTCCAGTGTCTGCTGAAGACGAATTTGAGGTAGAGAACATTCTGGCCACCAAAAGGGTAGGAAGAAAGACTTATTTTCTGGTGGATTGGAAGGGGTTTGGTCCTGAGGAGAGAACGTGGGAGCCTCGGGAGAACATCCATGCCCCTCTCATCCTAGCTAAATTTCTTTCTGGCCTAAAAAGGGGGGGCCTAAGGAGGGGGTACTGTAGCATCGGTAGGTAGAGAAGAATCGTAACCCCCTGTCTTCGAAGAATTGCCATTGTAGCATCGGCGTCCCTGCCTTCTGCCAGGCAGGGACGCTGTTCCCCTGCGACAGCGTCCTCTGCCAGGCAGGGACGTCGCCCCCCTTACCCGCGCTCAGCGTCCTCCTTCCGCCCTGCTGGGGCCGCGCGCTCCTTCCCTGCTGCTGGATTTAGGGCGCGCGCCCGCGCCCTCCCCCGCTCTTAAAGGGGCCGCGCGCATCTTTCAAAAAGGTCCCCGGCCAATGCCGGAGGACTCCACCCTATATAAAGTGCTTCCTCCTTAATGGAGGTGCCCGAGCAATGTTGTTGTTGCACTGTTTACTCTGCTTCAGCCCTCAGGGTCCGTTTCCAGTTACCTGCCTGTTTCCTGCCAGTCTGCTGTCTGCTACCTGCCTGCAAGTCTGCCTGGAGGTTCGGCCGTCACATGCGGTGTTCTTCGGCTGTTCCAGAGACTCTCGCCTGCTTACTTGGGAGCACTCATCTGCCATCTGACTGCAATCCCACCTGAAGGTTCGGCCATCACCTGCGGTGTTCATCGGCTGTTCCAGAGACTCTCGCCTGCTCACTTGGGGGCGCTCATCTGTCATCTGCCTGCTAGCCTACCGGGAGGCTCCACCATCTCAGGCCGTATATACCTGTTCAGTCAAAGACTGCCCCGGCTCCTTGCTTGCCTGTTTATCCAGAGACTGCCCCGGTCACTTGCTGTGACTTCCTGCCTGTCTAACCAGAGACTGCCCCGGTCACTTGCTGTGACTTCCTGCCTGCCTAACCAGAGACTGCCCCGGTCACTTGCTGTGACTTCCTGCCTGCCTAACCAGAGACTGCCCCGGTCACTTGCCGTGACCACCTGCCTGTCTACCCAGAGACTGCCCCGGTCACTTGCCGTGACTACCCGCCTGTCTACCCAGAGACTGCCCCGGTCACTTGCCGTGACTACCCGCCTGTCTACCCAGAGACTGCCCCGGTCACTTGCCGTGACTACCCGCCTGTCTAACCAGAGACTGCCCCGGTCACTTGCCGTGACTACCCGCCTGTCTATCCAAAGACTGCCCCCGTCACTTGCAGTGACTTCCTATCCGTCTCCCCGGGCGCCACCCGCTCCTTTACAAGGAAAGCCTCCTTGTATAATAAAGCTCAGAGGTTCCGCCTCCCAGACCCGTTACAGCCATGAGAGGCGCCAGAATTTTTGTAAAAACTCTGGGCGCTGAGGCCAAGCCGAATGGCAGAGCCACAAACTGGTAATGGTCCTGACAAATGGCAAAACGAAGGAAGCGCTGGTGAGCCCTTCCGACGGGAACATGCAAATAAGATTTGCGAATGTCGATTGACATCGTTCTGCGACAGGGCTGCCACAACGGAGCCAAGAGACTCCATGCGGAATTTTCGGGTGTGGACATGCCGATTCAATCTTTTGAGATCCAGAATAGGGCGAAATTTGTCCTCCTTTTTGGGGACCACAAAAAAGGTTGGAATAAAATCCTCTTCCCCGGTCCTCTGGCGGAACCGGTATCACCACACCCTTCTGCAGAAGGGATTCGACCTCTCGCAGTAGAGCGGCAAATAGCTTGGGCTCTGACGGAATGCGAGATTGGCAAAAACTGTCCGGGGGTCGAGAAGAAACCTATGAAATAGCCTGCAGACACGACCCGCGTTACCCAGGCGTCCGGAACGCAGGAAACCCAAGTCGCTTCGAATTGGAGCAGGCGACCCCCCACTCGAGAGCCCTCGAGTGGAACCCTGGCGTCGGTCCGCCTTGGCGGGCTTTTTGTCAGCTTCCCGCTTGTCTTGACGGAAACTTGTTTCCAGGGAGTGCGGGATTTCTGAGAGGTCTTTTTTCCCGAAAAAGAGGGACGACCCGATCCCCAAGAGGACTGACCGAATCGTCCCCTGGACCGAAAGGACCGCCGACCACTACCGGCACTAGGCCTGCCAGACGCAGAAGCCATAGCCCTTCGCTGCGGTAAAGTCGCTTCTTTTGCCTTTGCCTTGGCAATCAGCTCTGTGAGGTCAGATCCAAATAGCTGACCACCCTTGTAAGCTAAAGATAGCAAACCTTGCTTGGAAACCGCATCCCCGGTCCACTGTCTAAGCCACAGTGCTCTTCTGACTGTGACCGCCGAGGATTGCGCCCTGGACAGCAGTGACGCAGTATCCAGACCTGCATCATAGCCATATCGGGCTGCATTCTCCAACAATTGGAGAAGCCCATCTACCTTGGATAACGGAGATCTATCTTGCAACGCCGTCCGTATACGGACCAACCAGCTCAGGGAAGCTTTACAAGCACACATGGATCCTAGCACCGCTCTGAATCCATGACCCGCGGCCTCGTAGATGGATTTTGCCGCCATCTCCGATTTTCTGTCCAGCGGATCCTGCAGACTCGCCTTCCCTTTAACAGGAAGTAAAGAGGATTTACTAAGCTGGGATAAAGGAACATTCCACTTCAGGAGAAGGAATCCAAATAACAATCAACTCCGTCAAACACGGATACAGTGCCTCAAAAAATCATGTCCTGAAAACGTTTATCTGGACACAGGCGTTCCTTCTCCACTGTCCCCATTAAGCTCATCCAGAGATGGTAATGCCGATCGCGATCTATGCGACTCCTGAAAAATCCGTATTCTATATCAGAGATCTCTGATTCGCTACGCGGGAAGGATGGTACCGGCCTGTGTCGCCTCCTGCCATGAGAGGATCTGGCTGACACCCAATAACCTAAAAGGTTAGGCAGGCCATCAATAGAACGAGCGAGGACATCCATTTTGGCATCACTGCAACCTCCGACCGCTGCGCTTGACGCCGTCGAGGTCTGCGTATCAGATACGCGCGACTGATCCTGTAGCGGATCTGGGAGACGGTCCGCACCTTCTGGACCCTGATTGCCCTCACACAGTATATGGCAGATCAAAACCTGTCAGTAATTAGAAAAAAGTGTGGTTTCTTAAGTGGACGAAACAAGAACGCTGAAGGGTTAAAGCTCTTAAAGGGGAGAGCTACCCCAGCTGTCCCTCAATTTAAAATATCAGCAGAATATGTCAGCAGTATAATTAACCCTTTATGTTCTGATTCAAGCTGGAATAGAACCTACGGCGGGTAGTTGCTGGATTCTTGCGCTGAAAGGGTTAACCATCTAATAGGGGTTAATGTCGCAGACTCCCCACAACCTCTTTAATGAAAAGGATGTGCGAGCCCCCTTATAAGATAACAGCTGCAGGACAGCGCAGTCTGCCACCCATTAGTGCTTCAGAAAGGCGCCCGCGCTGTGGGGGTGAGGGGGTTAAGCTTCTGCCCAGACGGGTAGAAGCGACTCACCCAGCTGGTCGCAGTGTAGCGTCTTGCTGGGAGGGGAGGAGAGTGAAAGGCCCGAGGAAGCTTTCAGCCTGCTTCAGTAATGGCCGCCGCGCTGTGCCTCCGATGCGCTCCATGAGAGAAGTCGGAAATGGAGACAGGAGTAAAGCGCGCGCTCAGAGCGCCGCGAAAATTCAAATAAAAGGCGCGCAACTCCTCTCCTATGTCCTGCAGGCATCCATCTGCGGACAAAAACACTAGTCACCGACATGTATACATGTAACAGCGGCTGCCGCAGCAGCCGCTGAAGCACTCACAAACATTAAAAATGTGGAGTACTCACCAGCTGAGCGCCACAGGGACCCCCAGGGGTTTGTGGCGCTGTGCCCATCGCTTCCCCCCAGGGCGGGGAACGCAGTGACCCCAGATGCACGGTTTGCGTCCCCGCCAGGGAAGCCATCCTCATCCCCCAGGGCCGGCAGGGTTCTGCAGGGACCACCATACAGGGTAATACAGATCCGCCAAGGGAGAGGTGGGGGTCCAGCAGCGCTGAGACCCCTGAGACCTCAAGACCACTTCTGGTGATCCAAGTCTCTTGTCCGATGAAAATAAAAAAATCTTCTGAGGAGCTGCTTCCAGCAACGACTATCCTCTGAGACCTCAAATTTTAGACTGGAGAAGCTGAGTAGGAGGAGCCCGAGCTGGAGGGGCCGGTCAACACTCTTTTTAATCTGAGGTGTCAATCCTATCTGGGCTCCGCCTACCCACTAGTAATGACTAGTGTGTCTCTCTTCCTTCCATCTGCTGCTGAAAAATCAATTTCCAGAGACCTTTATGTTCCTTTGTCCATGGTGCGCAACATAAATCAATAAGTTTACAACCTATGACACATAGCTAATCTCCCTGGACATGGACGGCAGAAAAAAACTGATAAAAGTTTGCAACACAGAATAGTCCGGACTGTGGATAAGCAGCCCCAATCAAGTTCCAAAGAATTTCAAGCTGCCCGCAGGCTCAGGGCACATCAGTGTCAGCGCAAACTCGGTTGAGATTTGAATTAAATAAAACGCTATGGTAGGGACCCAGGAGGACCCCCCTGAAATAAAAAAGCTTGACTGCAATTTCCCAAAACTTACATGAGTAAGCCAAAATCCCTTTGGGGAAGAGTCTTGTGGACAGATGAGACCAAGACAGAACTTTTTGGTAAAGAACATCTTTTTACTGTTTACTGAAAACTGAATGAGGCAAATAAAGAAAAGAACACCATAACTACAGTCAATTAAGGTGGAGGTTCAAAAGATGCTTTGCTACCTCGTGTGTTGACTGTCTGCAAGGCATCATGAAATTTGAAGATTACCAAAAGGATTTTGTGTCGCAATGTAGTGCCCAGTGTCAGAAAGCTGGGTTTGCCTTGTCGGTCACGGATCTTCCAACCCCAAATATACTTGTAGAAGCACCCAGAAATGGATGGAAACAAAGTGCTGGAGAGTTCTGAAGTGGCCAGCAATGAGTCCGGATCCAAATCCCATTATACACCTGTGGGTGTGTGGGGTGTCTTAAAATTGCAGTTGTATGAATGCACCCTTCAAATAGGAGAGATCTGGAGCAGCTTACAAAGGAACAGTGGTCCAAAATTCCAGTTCAGAGGTATTAGAAGCTTGTTGATTATAGGAAGCGATTCATTGCAGTTACTTATTTTAAAGGATGTGCAACCAAACATTAATTTGAGGGTGCAAACAATTTTGTCCGGACCATTTTTGTTTCTTATGTGAAATTATGTGCATTTTGCCTTGTTACCGCAGGTTTTTTTGTGTTGTTCCAATGCTTAAAGGAAATAAACATGTATATAACAAACAAGTGTAATTGCAATAATTTTCTAGGAGAAATACGTATTTTCAGGGACAATGTCAAGGATGCCAACACTTTTAGCCATGACTGTGTAAGTTTGTCATTTAATTGTCTGGTCTACTTCAGAATTCTATATATCATGCATCTAATATCTGGTAATCCTTCTATTTTAAAGGGTAACTGCACACTGGGCATAAGAGGAGAAAGGCTGCAGCGTTAAAAAAAAACTTGTTACTGGTAAGTGATTCTTTTGTCACAATTTACATGTGTTCCAAACCATACTTCTGGGACAAGTTCTTCCATGCGAGGCACTAAGATAACAAAGATCGGTCTTATTACCAAAAAAATTCAATAAAATATTGGCGTGAGTAACGTAACAACCACATAGAAGTCTGGTTCAAATTTTGGCTATGAGGATCTGCTCTTTTCACTGGACAAGTGACAGTAAAAGACGGATTTTGGTAAGAACTTACCTGTAAAATCCTTTTCAGCGAAGGAAGGAAAGGAGACACACTAGTTCATAACTAGTGGGTAGGCGGAGCCCCAGATAGGATTGACACCTCAGATTAAAAAGTGTTGACCGGCCCCTCCAGCTCGGGCTCCTCCTACTCAGCTCTCCAATTGTACACGAGCTTAAGGAAGAGCAATATCACCAGCGGAGCAACATAACCCCTTCTGAAGGACTTCAGAGAAAAAACATGAGTACAGGTTATGCATGCATGTAGGCAAAAATCACACAGTTCCAGGTACTACTCACTGAATCTGACTACTGCGATAAGCTGGCAATGCTGGAACAGAGCCGTAGCGCGTCGACCTCAGCCCAGAAAATCGCTATCAGAGAAGGGTCACACCTGCATCTGTAATACAACAATACACTTCTGCCATGGGAGGGAGCTGTGTCTCCTTTCCTTCCTTCGCTGAAAAGGATTTTACAGGTAAGTTCTTACCAAATCCGTCTTTCAGCTGCAGATGGAAGGAAAGGAGACACACTAGTTCATAACTAGTGGGACGTCCCAAAGCAGTCCAGAAATTAGGGTGGGAAAAAACCAAAAGAGGCAGAAACCCATCAACCTAGATAAATGCGCAACAGGCGCCAAATACAAGTTAACTAAAACTTAAAATACCGCTGCCTGCAGGACCCTACGTCCTAAGGCCGCATCAGCGGAAGCACTGACGTCCACCTTATAAAACTTTGTAAATGTGTGGACGGAGCGCCAGGTCGCTGCTCGGCAGAGCTGAGCTGCCGAAGCCCCTTGATGAAAGGCCCACGATGAAGCCACAGCCCTCGTGGAGTGAGCTCGAATCTTAATCGGGCAAGGCTCGCCTTTAAGAAGGTAAGCCTCCAAAATGGCTGACCGAATCCAACAAGCTATAGAAACCTTGGAAGCTCGTTGACCACGCCTGCGACCTGCTGGAATCACAAACAGAGAATCTGACTTCCTAAAACCTTGAGTAACAGACAAATAGAACTTCAAGGTCCACACTAAATCCAATTTGTGCAAGTCCCGTTCCTTTGCATTCCTTGGGCCCGGGCAAAGCGAGGGCAATACAATATCCTGGTTAACATGAAATTGCGACACCACCTTAGGTAGAAAGTCGCCCCGTGTGCAAAGCACTACTCGATCCAGGTAAAAATCCAGGAAAGGAAGCGAGCAGGAAAGAGCTGCCAACTCAGAAACCCTTCTTAAAGAGGTTACCGCCACTAAGAAGGCAATCTTCCAAGAAATTAAAGAAAGGCTAGCAGAACCCATAGGCTCAAAAGGTACATGCTGAAGAGCCTGCAAGACAAGGTTGAGCCGCCAAGGAGACACAGACGCCTTCCGCGGTGGAAACTGACGGTTACTCCGCGAAAAAAGGAACGTACATCCCTAAACGAGGCGATAGCCTTCCGAAACAGCAAGGACAGGGCAGAAACCTGGCCTTTCAGAGTGCTAACTGCCAAACCTTTTGACCAGCCCGTACTGCAGCAAAGCCAACAAATTGGGAATGGAAAAAATCCTCGGATTCATTGAAGAACCCGAACACCACGAAAAGAAGGCTTCCCAAGTCTTGTGATAAATCTTAGTAGTAGCCGGACCTCTGGCAGCTCGCAGAGTGCAATGACTTAGACTGAAAAACCTCTACGAGTCAATATTTCGGTCTCAAGAGCCACGCCGTCAAACGCAGAGACTTCAAGTCCGGATGACGAACGGGCCCCTGGGTTAACAGGTCCGGGCGAGGAGGAAGTGGGAATGGCGGTGCCGCCAAAAGCGACACCAGTGTCAAGAACCACGTCCTCCTTGGCCAATCATCATATCAACATAGCCGGCATTCTCTCCAGGCTGATCCAACGCAGCACCAGAGGAAGTAAAGATATCGGCGGAAACACATAGGCTAGCTCGAAATGGTCCCACGGAGCCACCAGAGCAACCACCGCCACAGCCTTTCGGGTCCTTGTACCTGGACATGAAAGTCGGTAGTTTGGCATTGAACCTGGATGCCATCAAATCCACTGGGGGAGTTCCCCAACGGGAGCACAGCAGTGCAAAAATTTCCGGATGAAGACTCCATTCTCCAGGATCCATCTTCTCGCGACTGAGGAAGTCCGCCGTGGTATTCTGGACTCCTGGAATGTGAATCGCAGAGATGGCTGGAACCCTGGTCTCGGTCTATAACAGAATCCGAGACACCTCCATCATGAGCCTGGAGCTCCTTGTCCCGCCTTGGTGGTTGATATACGCGACCGCCGTCGCGTTGTCTGTCTGCACTCGGACTGGCAGACCGCTCAAAGGGAGCGTCCAGTGTTGGAGGCAAAAGAAAAAATTGCCCTCAATTCCAGGATGTTGATCGGTAGAACAGACTCTTCCGATGACCATACTCCCTGGATCCAAAGATCGTTCCAGACACCCCCCCCCCAGCCCGTCAGGCTGGCATCGGTGGTTATGACCGACCACCTCGGAGGGAGGAAAGATTTCCCCAGGGATAACGCTCCTGGACATAACCACCATCCTAGGGATTCTCGCACCCTGTGAGAGATGATGACGCTGCAATCCAGAGAAGCTTGCGATCGATCCCAACGACTCAGAATGAGCCTTTGGAGGGCCCTGGGATGAAATTGGTCAAACGGAAGTGCCTCCATGGACGTCAAAACCCAGAAGGCGCATACACTTCCGAAAGGACATTGCTGTCGCAGACCTCATAATCTGTACATGTCGAAAGAAACATGCCCGCTTGTCTGGAGGAAGGGACACCACCGTCCGCACCGTGTCGAAATGCATTCCCAAAAAACAGGATTGACTTCCAGAGACGACTTCTCCCAATTGACCAGCCACCCGAAATCCTCCAGGAGCTGAAGGGATAGATTGCGAGTCGTCCCCGCCTCCTCCTTTGAGGACGCCACAATCAGAAGGTCGTCCAGGTAGGGAAATCGTAACCCCGTCTTCGAAGAATTGCCATGAGGGGCGCTAGAATGTTTGTAAAAATTCTGGGCGCCGAGGCCAAGCCGAATGGCAGAGCCACAAACTGGTAATGGTCCTGACCTATGGCAAAACGAAGGAAGCGCCGTGCGCCCTTCCGACGGGAACATGCAAATAAACGTCGCGAATGTCGATTGACCAAAAAGACGTTCTGCGACAGGGCTGCCACAACGGAGCGAAGTGACTCCATGCGGAATTTTCGGGATGTAAACATGCCGATTCAATCTTTGAAATCCAAAATAGGGCGAAATTTGTCCTCCTTTTTGGGGACCACAAAGAGGTTGGAACAAGAATCCTCTTCCCCGGTCCTCTGCGGAACCGGTATCACCACACCCTTCTGCAGAAGGGAATCGACCTCTCGTAGTAGAGCGGCAAATAGCTCAGCTCTGACGGAATGCGAGATTGGCAAAACCTGTCCGGGGGTCGAGAAAGAAACTCTATGAAGTAGCTTGCCAACACAACCTGTGTCACCCAGGCGTCCGACACACGGGACACCCAAGTCGGTTTGAATTGGAGTAAACGACCCTCCACTCGAGAGCGCTCGAGTGAGACCCAGACGTCAGACCGCTTTAGCGGGTTTTTTGCCAGCTTCTGTCTTAATGGAAGTTCTGTTTCCAGGGTATGCGGAATTTCTGAGAATTCCCCCTTTTTTTTTTTTTTTTTTTTTTTATAAAAGAGAGGAACGACCCAAACCCCCAGAGGGTTGACCGGATCATCCCCTGGACCGAAAGGACCGCCGACAACTACCGGCACTAGTCCTGCCAGACGCAGAAGTCACAGCTCTGCGCTGCGGTAAAGCTGTTTCTTTTGCCTCAGAAATCAGCTTTGTGAGGTCAGATTCAAATAGCTGACCACCTTGTAAGCTAAAGATAGCAAACCCTGCTTGGAAACCGCGTTCCACTGTCTAAGCCACAGTGCTCTTCTGACTGTGACTGCCGAGGATTGCGCCCTGGATAGCAGTGACGCAGAATCCTTCAACTTGAAAAGCCCATCTATCTCGATGAGGGGATCCATCTTGTCACGCCGTCCGTAGACGGTCCAAACGGCTCAGGAAACTTTACAATACACATAGATCCTTAATACTGAATCCATGACCGTGCCTCGCAGATGGATATTGTTGCCATCTCCAGCAGGTCCTGCAGACTCGCCTTCCTTTACCAGGATAAAGGGACATTCACTTCAGGAGATCCAATTAACAATCAATTCCGTAGAAAACGGATACAGATTGTAAAGCCGTCGCGACCTATGCGACTCCTGAAACATCCGGGCCGACTTACCAGGACGCCTAGTTACCTCTCTGTGGTAACTGTAACGCCCTCATGGCTCCAATAGTACGGTCCATGAGAGAGGCAGAGTGTCCCTGCCGATCCTCCTTGTCCGAAACGGACATCTTCGCTACGCGAGAAGGAAGGCACCGATTAGTGTCGCTTCCTTGAGAGGATCTAGCTGACACTCCATAACCTAGAAGGTCAGACAGGCCATCATAGAAACTAGCGAGGGCCTCCATTTTGACACCACTGGAACCTCCGACTGCTGCGCATAACGGCGTCGGGGTCTGCGTGTCAGATTCTGACATGTCCTTGCACAGTATATGGCAGGTTAAACCTGTCAGTAACTAGAACAGTGTGTTTCTTAAAGAAAAACAATCGCTGAAGGGTTAAAGCTCTTAAAGAGAGAGCTACCCCAGCATTAATAGTTAACCGCCTAAGAAGGGGTTAAAGTAGCAGACTCCCCACAACCTTGATAATGAAAAAGTTGTGCGAGCCCCAAGTGCCTCTTCTAAGGCAGCAGCTGCAGGACAGCTTTTTATGCCACACTAACAGAAAAACGTTCCACAAGATCGCTAAAAATTGCGCTGTTTTGTATATCGCAATGACCGCCAAAGTTGTTAAAGAGATCGCTAACCGCTTATGCGATGTTAATGAGATCGCCCAGATTGGCAGCTACTAGCGACATTAAAAAATAATCACACAAACGATCGCATTAGTATGCGTCGTTATCAGGATCGTTAGTGGGAACGTATAGTGGCAGTATTAAAATCGCAGACTCCCCACAAACTCTTTATTGTTATTGAAAAGAGTGTGCGAGTCCCTTATGCGATAACAGCTGCAGGACAGCGCAGTCTGTTACTCATTAGTGCCCCAGAAGGCGCCCGCGCTGTGGGGGTGAAGGGGTTAAGCTTCTGCCTGCAGGCTAGAAGCGACTCACCCAGCTGGTAACAGTGTAACATCTTGCCGGGAGGGGAGGAGGGAGAAGAGCCAGAAGAAGCTTTCAGCCTGCTTCTTTAATGGCCGCCGCGCTGTGCCTCCGTGTGCTCCATGAGGGAAGCCGGAAATGGAGACAGCAGTAAAGCGCGCGCTCAGAGCGGCGCGAAAATTCAAATAAAAAGGCGCGCACTCCTCTCCTATGTCCTGCAGGCATCCACCTGCGGACAAAAAACACCAGTCACCGACATGTATTGTACAGTCGCTTGAGCACTCACACACACATTAATAAAAATGTGTGGTACTCACCAGCCGAAGAGCCACAGGGACCACCAGGGGTTTCTGGCGCTATGCCCATGCTTCCCCCCAGGGCGGGGGACGCAGTGACCCCTGCAGCGCGGTTTGCGCCCCCGCCAGGGAAGCCATCCTCATCCCCCCGGGCCGACAGGGTTCTGCAGGGACCACCATTAGGGTAATAAAGATCCGCCAAGGGAGAGGTGGGGGTCCAGCAGCGCTGAGACCCTGAGACCTCTAGACCACATTTGGTGATCCAAGTCTCTTGTCCGATAAAAAATAATAAAATCTTCTGAGGAGCTAAATTGTAAACTGGAGAGCTGAGTAGGAGGAGCCCGAGCTGGAGGGGCCGGTCAACACTCTTTTTAATCTGAGGTGTCAATCCTATCTGGGGCTCCGCCTACCCACTAGTTATGAACTAGTGTGTCTCCTTTCCTTCCATCTGCAGCTGAAATTAGGCGATTCCTGCAGCAGCACGACATCCCATCTGCACATGGGTTACTTGCCAGCTATGGACAACCGTCAGATAAAACTTCAGCTTGGAGAAACAGCCATTAAACTCAGTAGATTATGAAAAAATAAAGACAATGTGCTACATTGGCCACCTAAAATGGCCATGTTACAAATGATGCCCTGAGGGGCATAATGACATAATGCCATGCTGTTGTAAGAATAGCCAAATTGTTTTTTTTGTCATTTTACAAGGGAAAAGAGCGAACTTTGTAACCAAAACTTTAAACAGGCACTATTTAAAGACTCTAAAGATTATGGCAGGGTCTTAATTTCCAAGAGCACTGTATACAACTCAGAGTAGTAGACTTCTCAACTGCAATCAAACCTGAAATTGGCTCAAGGCCAACTATAAGGGTTCTCCCATATGCATTTCATGTGGACATTCATGTTTCTGTGGTGAAGACAGAATTGGACATGTTGAAATTCGACATGTTCCATCTTTCCATTGATGTCTGCAACCATATAACCTGGAGAAGTGCTGAAGGCAGCTTTAGATATGAGAACCCTTAAAGTGCTAATTAGCTTCCTTTATATTCCTGCCAGTCTGTGTGTTAGATGCCGGTGAAAGCATTCATACAGACTGCAGATAGGATCGGTTCTGAGAAGACTTAAGCTAAGAGCTCCTTTGTTGTTTCTCCTCTCCTTGCTTATAGTTTATCTCCTAGACCTTTGGTGTTCCCTCTGTGTTTATATGTTGTATGAAAGACAGTATTTACTTTATCCCCTGTCTGTCTCGTTTGTCTATACTGTTTGTTAACCTTTACCTGTCCATTCCCTATGGTGGTAATCAGGGTCCTTCTAAGGACTAGATTACAGTGGTCAGGGATTTATAGGAGACAGGGTTTACGCTGGTGGCCTGGACCTCTGTACCATTAACAGTACCTCCAGGTAGAGGGACTAGTCAGGACCCCAGTTTAGGGTCAGCATAGACCCCGGTCCACCTCTAGCCTGAGACAGCGTGAAAAGGATTCAGTATTGACCCACAGGAAATTATGTCAGGTAATACTATGCTATATACACATGTTAATGTTACCTATTTATATGTTATATAGAATGTTGTCCCACTTGATAGATTACTGACATTATTTATTTATATATCTGCTAGACAGCGTGACACCTCCTTTGAGGACGCCACAACCAAAAGGTCGTCCAGGTAGAGAAGAATCGTAACCCCCTGTCTTCGAAGAATTGCCATTGTAGCATCGGCGTCCCTGCCTTCTGCCAGGCAGGGACGCTGTTCCCCTGCGACAGCGTCCTCTGCCAGGCAGGGACGTCGCCCCCCTTACCCGCGCACAGCGTCCTCCTTCCGCCCTGCTGGGGCCGCGCGCTCCTTCCCTGCTGCTGGACTTAGGGCGCGCGCCCGCGCTCTCCCCCGCTCTTAAAGGGGCCGCGCGCATCTTTCAAAAAGGTCCCCGGCCAATGCCGGAGGACTCCACCCTATATAAAGTGCTTCCTCCTTAATGGAGGTGCCCGAGCAATGTTGTTGTTGCACTGTTTACTCTGCTTCAGCCCTCAGGGTCCGTTTCCAGTTACCTGCCTGTTTCCTGCCAGTCTGCTGTCTGCTACCTGCCTGCAAGCCTGCCTGGAGGTTCGGCCGTCACATGCGGTGACCATCGGCAATCCCAGAGACTCTCGCCTGCTTACTTGGGAGCACTCATCTGCCATCTGACTGCAATCCCACCTGAAGGTTCGGCCATCACCTGCGGTGTTCTTCGGCTGTTCCAGAGACTCTCGCCTGCTTACTTGGGAGCACTCATCTGCCATCTGACTGCAATCCCACCTGAAGGTTCGGCCATCACCTGCGGTGTTCATCGGCTGTTCCAGAGACTCTCGCCTGCTCACTTGGGGGCGCTCATCTGTCATCTGCCTGCTAGCCTACCGGGAGGCTCCACCATCTCAGGCCGTATATACCTGTTCAGTCAAAGACTGCCCCGGCTCCTTGCTTGCCTGTTTATCCAGAGACTGCCCCGGTCAATTGCTGTGACTTCCTGCCTGTCTAACCAGAGACTGCCCCGGTCACTTGCTGTGACTTCCTGCCTGCCTAACCAGAGACTGCCCGGTCACTTGCCGTGACCACCTGCCTGTCTACCCAGAGACTGCCCCGGTCACTTGCCGTGACTACCCGCCTGTCTACCCAGAGACTGCCCCGGTCACTTGCCGTGACTACCCGCCTGTCTACCCAGAGACTGCCCCGGTCACTTGCCTTGACTACCCGCCTGTCTAACCAGAGACTGCCCCGGTCACTTGCCGTGACTACCCGCCTGTCTATCCAAAGACTGCCCCCATCACTTGCAGTGACTTCCTATCCGTCTCCCCGGGCGCCACCCGCTCCTTTACAAGGAAAGCCTCCTTGTATAATAAAGCTCAGAGGTTCCGCCTCCCAGACCCGTTACAGTTTGCTCGGGCCATGGAACCCGGTGGCACCCAAACCCCTTCGCTCTCTGACCTGTGTCATGAACGGTCTCGTCAGAGGTCTCAACAGGAGTCCATCCTGGGTCACCTGCGGAATGTTAATTCCCGCCTGGACACCCTGACTACTTCACCAGCAACCACCGCGGGCGCCATGACTCGCAATCCGGCAGTTCCGCTGCTTACCAATTCCGTGGTTTCTGTTCCTGGACCTCGACTTTCAGCTCCTCCTCGGTTTGGAGGCGACCCTGCTCTGGCTCGGGGTTTCATTAACCAATGCACCCTGCATTTTGAACTCCTGGCACACCAGTTTAACTCCGACCGGGCCAAAATTGCCTTCATCATGTCCCATCTCACCGGAGAGGCCCTGGCCTGGCTAAATCCTCTTTGGGAGAGAGAGGATCCTCTGGTGTCTGACCTGTCTGCTTTTCTCTCAGCCTTCCGGAGGGTATTCGATGAACCCGGACGGAGGACCTCCTCTGCATCTTCTCTGCTGCGTCTCCGTCAGGAGAGTCTCACCGTGGGTCAATATGCCACACGGTTCCGTACCCTTGCCTCGGAGCTAGCTTGGGATAATGACGCTCTGATCTCAGTCTTCTGGGAGGGTCTGTCCGGCCGCATTAAAGATGAACTTGCTGGTCGGGACATTCCAACCTCTCTCGATGACCTAATAAATCTCGCCAATCGAATTGATCTACGGTTCCAGGAGCGCGCTAAAGAGGCCACCCGTGAGAGAAGGTTTCCTCGTCTTGCTCCTTCTTTTCAGAGACCTGTAACTCCTTCCGTTTCTCCTCAGGTACACTCTTCTGAGCCTATGCAAGTCGACCAGACCAAGATGGTCAAAGCCCGTCAGGACTCACGCCGTACCGAGAGGAGTTGCTTCTACTGTGGTAGTAAGGAGCATTGGATCCGTACCTGCCCAGAGAGGTCGGGAAACGCCTGTGTCTAGGTTTGCTCGGAGAGGTCCACCTAGACAAAAATAAATCCTCTTCATCTCTGCTGTTGTCAGTCTCAATTCTCCTCGGTGAGAACCGTTATTTCGAACTTGCCCAACTTGATTCTGGAGCCGCCGGAATCTTGTTTCACAGGCTCTAGTAGAGAAATATCACATTCCTACCAAACCTCTGGATGAACCAGTATCTGTTGCTGCTGTGGATGGAGGTCTCCTGCCACGTCCTATCCAACTTATCACTGAAGCCATAACCCTGCAGGTAGGAATGCTGCATTCTGAGAGCATCTCGTTTCATGTTCTGCCTGGACTCTCACATGCTTTCTTACTAGGTCTGCCTTGGCTCCAAAAGCATGCACCCGTGCTCGACTGGCAGAATGGAGAGATTCTTCGCTGGGGACAGGACTGTCATAAAACTTGCTTGGTTCCTGTTCATCCCGTCCGTCCTTCTCCTACACCAACTAATCTACCAGGGCTCCCGATCCCATATTGGTCTTTCGCTGATGTCTTCAATAAAAAGGAAGCAGAGACATTACCACCGCACAGACCATATGATTGCCCTATCGACCTGCAACCCGGTACTACGCCTCCCCGTGGGCGTATTTACCCATTGTCCGCTGCTGAGACCAGGTCGATGTCCGAATATATCGAGGAGAATTTGGCTAAGGGATTCATCCGGAAATCCACCTCCCCAGCGGGAGCAGGTTTTTTCTTCGTAAAAAAGAAAGACGGCTCTCTTCGTCCCTGTATTGACTACAGAGGCCTAAATTTGATCACGGTGAAGAATAAATACCCTCTTCCGCTCATTCCAGAATTGTTTGATCGTCTGAGGGGGGCTAGAATCTTCACCAAACTGGATCTCCCTGGGGCATATAACCTGGTCCGTATCCGTCGGGGAGATGAATAGAAGACGGCATTCAATACCCGGGACGGCCACTACGAGTATTTGGTTATGCCCTTTGGTCTCTGTAATGCTCCAGCAGTCTTTCAGGAGTTGGTCAATGACATCTTCCGGGACCTTCTCTACTCCTGCGTTGTGGTGTACCTAGACGACATCTTGGTCTTCTCTCCGGATCTCCAGTCTCACCGGAGGGATGTTCGTCAGGTTCTGCTCAGGCTCAGGCAGAATCACCTCTTCGCCAAATATGAGAAGTGCCTCTTTGAGCAGACCTCGCTTCCGTTTTTGGGCTACATCATTTCTCAGACAGGCCTACGAATGGATCCAGAGAAACTGTCTGCCATCGAGAAATGGCCCCGACCGGAGGGGTTGAAGGCCATTCAGCGGTTCCTGGGATTCGCCAATTATTACCGACTCTTCATACCACACTTCTCTTCCCGGACTGCTCCAATCTCCGCGCTCACCCGCAAGGATGCTAATCCCAAACAGTGGACGCCCGAAGCAGAGGAGGCCTTTCTTTCTTTAAAACAGGCCTTCTCCTCCGCTCCAGTGCTGCATCGCCCGGACGGTAACAAGCAGTTCTTCCTGGAGGTGGACGCTTCCTCTTCTGGAGCCGGAGCGGTACTTACTCAAAAATCTTCATCCGGGAGGATGGTATCTTGCGGCTTCTTCTCCAAACTCTTCTCCTCTTCTGAGCGCAATTACTCCATAGGAGACCGAGAGTTATTGGCCATCAAGCTGGCATTGGAGGAGTGGCGTTACCTACTCGAGGGGGCTCTTCATCCGGTAATCATTTACACTGACCACAAAAATCTGGCTTACCTCCAGCATGCCCAGAGACTTAACCCTCGCCAAGCCCGGTGGTCCTTGTTTTTTGCCCGCTTTGATTTTCTGTTACATTTTCGTCCGGCCGACAAGAACATCAAGGCGGACGCCTTGTCCCGGTCCTTCCTGGTGTCGGATCTCGAGGAGGAACCTAAACATATCATCGATCCCGCCAGAGTGATGCAGGTGGCTCCCGTGAGTCTAAATCGTCTCCTTCCTGGTAAGACGTTCGTATCGGTAACCGATCGGGAGAGAATCCTACACTGGGGTCATTCGTCTAAACTAGCTGGCCACGCTGGTCAGAAAAAGACCCTCCAGCTCATTACTCGGCATTACTGGTGGCCTACCCTGCACAAGGACGCAATAGACTTTGTTTCTGCCTGTGTCTCCTGTGCCCGCAACAAAGTTCCGAGACACCTGCCTGCCGCCGTCTTCTTCCGCTTCCTGTACCCGCTGCTCCCTGGCAGCATATAGCCATGGACTTCATAACAGATCTGCCCATCTCTGCCGGTTGTACGGTCATTTGGGTGGTCGTTGACCGATTTTCCAAGATGGCTCACTTCATTCCCCTGCCAGGGCTTCCGTCTGCACCCGAGTTGGCTAAAGACTTTATCCGCCACATCTTCCGTCTTCATGGTCTGCCTCGTCACATTGTGTCGGATCGTGGGGTACAGTTCACCTCACGATTCTGGAGAGCCACTTGTAAGTTGCTAGACGTCACCTTGGATTTCTCCTCCGCTTACCACCCGCAGTCCAATGGACAAGTCGAGCGAATCAATCAGAATCTGACCAGTTATCTTCGGCACTTCGTTAATGCCCACCATTCTGACTGGGTGGATCTCCTGCCTTGGGCCGAATTCTCTTATAACAATCACGAGAGTGAATCTTCCTCCAAATCTCAGTTTTTTGTAGTCTTCGGTCAACACCCCCGGATCCCTGTTCCTGTCTCCATCTCTGTGGACAATCCAGCTGCGGAATCTCTGGTTAACGAATTTTCCTCCATATGGGAGAGTGCCCGGTCCGCGCTCGTTCTGTCATCCGAGCGCATGAAGAAACACGCTGACAAAAGACGTTTGGATCCTCCTCAATTCCGTCCTGGGGATAAGGTCTGGCTTTCATCCAAGTATGTCCGGCTCAAGATTCCTTCCTACAAGTTGGGTCCTCGGTTCATCGGTCCTTTTGAGATCATCAGCCAGATCAACCCGGTGTCTTATAAATTGAAACTCCCAGCCAATTTGCGGATTCCTAACTCCTTCCATGTATCTCTCCTCAAACCGGTGGTACTTAACTCTTTTGTCAAGTCTACAGGTACACCTCCTGCTCCAGTGTCTGCTGAAGACGAATTTGAGGTAGAGAACATTCTGGCCACCAAAAGGGTAGGAAGAAAGACTTATTTTCTGGTGGATTGGAAGGGGTTTGGTCCTGAGGAGAGAACGTGGGAGCCTCGGGAGAACATCCATGCCCCTCTCATCCTAGCTAAATTTCTTTCTGGCCTAAAAAGGGGGGGCCTAAGGAGGGGGGTACTGTAGCATCGGTAGGTAGAGAAGAATCGTAACCCCCTGTCTTCGAAGAATTGCCATTGTAGCATCGGCGTCCCTGCCTTCTGCCAGGCAGGGACGCTGTTCCCCTGCGACAGCGTCCTCTGCCAGGCAGGGACGTCGCCCCCCTTACCCGCGCTCAGCGTCCTCCTTCCGCCCTGCTGGGGCCGCGCGCTCCTTCCCTGCTGCTGGATTTAGGGCGCGCGCCCGCGCCCTCCCCCGCTCTTAAAGGGGCCGCGCGCATCTTTCAAAAAGGTCCCCGGCCAATGCCGGAGGACTCCACCCTATATAAAGTGCTTCCTCCTTAATGGAGGTGCCCGAGCAATGTTGTTGTTGCACTGTTTACTCTGCTTCAGCCCTCAGGGTCCGTTTCCAGTTACCTGCCTGTTTCCTGCCAGTCTGCTGTCTGCTACCTGCCTGCAAGTCTGCCTGGAGGTTCGGCCGTCACATGCGGTGTTCTTCGGCTGTTCCAGAGACTCTCGCCTGCTTACTTGGGAGCACTCATCTGCCATCTGACTGCAATCCCACCTGAAGGTTCGGCCATCACCTGCGGTGTTCATCGGCTGTTCCAGAGACTCTCGCCTGCTCACTTGGGGGCGCTCATCTGTCATCTGCCTGCTAGCCTACCGGGAGGCTCCACCATCTCAGGCCGTATATACCTGTTCAGTCAAAGACTGCCCCGGCTCCTTGCTTGCCTGTTTATCCAGAGACTGCCCCGGTCACTTGCTGTGACTTCCTGCCTGTCTAACCAGAGACTGCCCCGGTCACTTGCTGTGACTTCCTGCCTGCCTAACCAGAGACTGCCCCGGTCACTTGCTGTGACTTCCTGCCTGCCTAACCAGAGACTGCCCCGGTCACTTGCCGTGACCACCTGCCTGTCTACCCAGAGACTGCCCCGGTCACTTGCCGTGACTACCCGCCTGTCTACCCAGAGACTGCCCCGGTCACTTGCCGTGACTACCCGCCTGTCTACCCAGAGACTGCCCCGGTCACTTGCCGTGACTACCCGCCTGTCTAACCAGAGACTGCCCCGGTCACTTGCCGTGACTACCCGCCTGTCTATCCAAAGACTGCCCCCGTCACTTGCAGTGACTTCCTATCCGTCTCCCCGGGCGCCACCCGCTCCTTTACAAGGAAAGCCTCCTTGTATAATAAAGCTCAGAGGTTCCGCCTCCCAGACCCGTTACAGCCATGAGAGGCGCCAGAATTTTTGTAAAAACTCTGGGCGCTGAGGCCAAGCCGAATGGCAGAGCCACAAACTGGTAATGGTCCTGACAAATGGCAAAACGAAGGAAGCGCTGGTGAGCCCTTCCGACGGGAACATGCAAATAAGATTTGCGAATGTCGATTGACATCGTTCTGCGACAGGGCTGCCACAACGGAGCCAAGAGACTCCATGCGGAATTTTCGGGTGTGGACATGCCGATTCAATCTTTTGAGATCCAGAATAGGGCGAAATTTGTCCTCCTTTTTGGGGACCACAAAAAAGGTTGGAATAAAATCCTCTTCCCCGGTCCTCTGGCGGAACCGGTATCACCACACCCTTCTGCAGAAGGGATTCGACCTCTCGCAGTAGAGCGGCAAATAGCTTGGGCTCTGACGGAATGCGAGATTGGCAAAAACTGTCCGGGGGTCGAGAAGAAACCTATGAAATAGCCTGCAGACACGACCCGCGTTACCCAGGCGTCCGGAACGCAGGAAACCCAAGTCGCTTCGAATTGGAGCAGGCGACCCCCCACTCGAGAGCCCTCGAGTGGAACCCTGGCGTCGGTCCGCCTTGGCGGGCTTTTTGTCAGCTTCCCGCTTGTCTTGACGGAAACTTTGTTTCCAGGGAGTGCGGGATTTCTGAGAGGTCTTTTTTCCCAAAAAGAGGGACGACCCGATCCCCAAGAGGACTGACCGAATCGTCCCCTGGACCGAAAGGACCGCCGACCACTACCGGCACTAGGCCTGCCAGACGCAGAAGCCATAGCCCTTCGCTGCGGTAAAGTCGCTTCTTTTGCCTTTGCCTTGGCAATCAGCTCTGTGAGGTCAGATCCAAATAGCTGACCACCCTTGTAAGCTAAAGATAGCAAACCTTGCTTGGAAACCGCATCCCCGGTCCACTGTCTAAGCCACAGTGCTCTTCTGACTGTGACCGCCGAGGATTGCGCCCTGGACAGCAGTGACGCAGTATCCAGACCTGCATCATAGCCATATCGGGCTGCATTCTCCAACAATTGGAGAAGCCCATCTACCTTGGATAACGGAGATCTATCTTGCAACGCCGTCCGTATAGGACCAACCAGCTCAGGGAAGCTTTACAAGCACACATGGATCCTAGCACCGCTCTGAATCCATGACCCGCGGCCTCGTAGATGGATTTTGCCGCCATCTCCGATTTTCTGTCCAGCGGATCCTGCAGACTCGCCTTCCCTTTAACAGGAAGTAAAGAGGATTTACTAAGCTGGGATAAAGGAACATTCCACTTCAGGAGAAGGAATCCAAATAACAATCAACTCCGTCAAACACGGATACAGTGCCTCAAAAAATCATGTCCTGAAAACGTTTATCTGGACACAGGCGTTCCTTCTCCACTGTCCCCATTAAGCTCATCCAGAGATGGTAATGCCGATCGCGATCTATGCGACTCCTGAAAAATCCGTATTCTATATCAGAGATCTCTGATTCGCTACGCGGGAAGGATGGTACCGGCCTGTGTCGCCTCCTGCCATGAGAGGATCTGGCTGACACCCAATAACCTAAAAGGTTAGGCAGGCCATCAATAGAACGAGCGAGGACATCCATTTTGGCATCACTGCAACCTCCGACCGCTGCGCTTGACGCCGTCGAGGTCTGCGTATCAGATACGCGCGACTGATCCTGTAGCGGATCTGGGAGACGGTCCGCACCTTCTGGACCCTGATTGCCCTCACACAGTATATGGCAGATCAAAACCTGTCAGTAATTAGAAAAAAGTGTGGTTTCTTAAGTGGACGAAACAAGAACGCTGAAGGGTTAAAGCTCTTAAAGGGGAGAGCTACCCCAGCTGTCCCTCAATTTAAAATATCAGCAGAATATGTCAGCAGTATAATTAACCCTTTATGTTCTGATTCAAGCTGGAATAGAACCTACGGCGGGTAGTTGCTGGATTCTTGCGCTGAAAGGGTTAACCATCTAATAGGGGTTAATGTCGCAGACTCCCCACAACCTCTTTAATGAAAAGGATGTGCGAGCCCCCTTATAAGATAACAGCTGCAGGACAGCGCAGTCTGCCACCCATTAGTGCTTCAGAAAGGCGCCCGCGCTGTGGGGGTGAGGGGGTTAAGCTTCTGCCCAGACGGGTAGAAGCGACTCACCCAGCTGGTCGCAGTGTAGCGTCTTGCTGGGAGGGGAGGAGAGTGAAAGGCCCGAGGAAGCTTTCAGCCTGCTTCAGTAATGGCCGCCGCGCTGTGCCTCCGATGCGCTCCATGAGAGAAGTCGGAAATGGAGACAGGAGTAAAGCGCGCGCTCAGAGCGCCGCGAAAATTCAAATAAAAGGCGCGCAACTCCTCTCCTATGTCCTGCAGGCATCCATCTGCGGACAAAAACACTAGTCACCGACATGTATACATGTAACAGCGGCTGCCGCAGCAGCCGCTGAAGCACTCACAAACATTAAAAATGTGGAGTACTCACCAGCTGAGCGCCACAGGGACCCCCAGGGGTTTGTGGCGCTGTGCCCATCGCTTCCCCCCAGGGCGGGGAACGCAGTGACCCCAGATGCACGGTTTGCGTCCCCGCCAGGGAAGCCATCCTCATCCCCCAGGGCCGGCAGGGTTCTGCAGGGACCACCATACAGGGTAATACAGATCCGCCAAGGGAGAGGTGGGGGTCCAGCAGCGCTGAGACCCCTGAGACCTCAAGACCACTTCTGGTGATCCAAGTCTCTTGTCCGATGAAAATAAAAAAATCTTCTGAGGAGCTGCTTCCAGCAACGACTATCCTCTGAGACCTCAAATTTTAGACTGGAGAAGCTGAGTAGGAGGAGCCCGAGCTGGAGGGGCCGGTCAACACTCTTTTTAATCTGAGGTGTCAATCCTATCTGGGCTCCGCCTACCCACTAGTAATGACTAGTGTGTCTCTCTTCCTTCCATCTGCTGCTGAAAAATCAATTTCCAGAGACCTTTATGTTCCTTTGTCCATGGTGCGCAACATAAATCAATAAGTTTACAACCTATGACACATAGCTAATCTCCCTGGACATGGACGGCAGAAAAAAACTGATAAAAGTTTGCAACACAGAATAGTCCGGACTGTGGATAAGCAGCCCCAATCAAGTTCCAAAGAATTTCAAGCTGCCCCGCAGGCTCAGGGCACATCAGTGTCAGCGCAAACTCGGTTGAGATTTGAATTAAATAAAACGCTATGGTAGGGACCCAGGAGGACCCCCCTGAAATAAAAAAGCTTGACTGCAATTTCCCAAAACTTACATGAGTAAGCCAAAATCCCTTTGGGGAAGAGTCTTGTGGACAGATGAGACCAAGACAGAACTTTTTGGTAAAGAACATCTTTTTACTGTTTACTGAAAACTGAATGAGGCAAATAAAGAAAAGAACACCATAACTACAGTCAATTAAGGTGGAGGTTCAAAAGATGCTTTGCTACCTCGTGTGTTGACTGTCTGCAAGGCATCATGAAATCTGAAGATTACCAAAAGGATTTTGTGTCGCAATGTAGTGCCCAGTGTCAGAAAGCTGGGTTTGCCTTGTCGGTCACGGATCTTCCAACCCCAAATATACTTGTAGAAGCACCCCGAAATGGATGGAAACAAAGTGCTGGAGAGTTCTGAAGTGGCCAGCAATGAGTCCGGATCCAAATCCCATTATACACCTGTGGGTGTGTGGGGTGTCTTAAAATTGCAGTTGTATGAATGCACCCTTCAAATAGGAGAGATCTGGAGCAGCTTACAAAGGAACAGTGGTCCAAAATTCCAGTTCAGAGGTATTAGAAGCTTGTTGATTATAGGAAGCGATTCATTGCAGTTACTTATTTTAAAGGATGTGCAACCAAACATTAATTTGAGGGTGCAAACAATTTTGTCCGGACCATTTTTGTTTCTTATGTGAAATTATGTGCATTTTGCCTTGTTACCGCAGGTTTTTTGTGTTGTTCCAATGCTTAAAGGAAATAAACATGTATATAACAAACAAGTGTAATTGCAATAATTTTCTAGGAGAAATACGTATTTTCAGGGACAATGTCAAGGATGCCAACACTTTTAGCCATGACTGTGTAAGTTTGTCATTTAATTGTCTGGTCTACTTCAGAATTCTATATATCATGCATCTAATATCTGGTAATCCTTCTATTTTAAAGGGTAACTGCACACTGGGCATAAGAGGAGAAAGGCTGCAGCGTTAAAAAAAAAACTTGTTACTGGTAAGTGATTCTTTTGTCACAATTTACATGTGTTCCAAACCATACTTCTGGGACAAGTTCTTCCATGCGAGGCACTAAGATAACAAAGATCGGTCTTATTACCAAAAAAATTCAATAAAATATTGGCGTGAGTAACGTAACAACCACATAGAAGTCTGGTTCAAATTTTGGCTATGAGGATCTGCTCTTTTCACTGGACAAGTGACAGTAAAAGACGGATTTTGGTAAGAACTTACCTGTAAAATCCTTTTCAGCGAAGGAAGGAAAGGAGACACACTAGTTCATAACTAGTGGGTAGGCGGAGCCCCAGATAGGATTGACACCTCAGATTAAAAAGTGTTGACCGGCCCCTCCAGCTCGGGCTCCTCCTACTCAGCTCTCCAATTGTACACGAGCTTAAGGAAGAGCAATATCACCAGCGGAGCAACATAACCCCTTCTGAAGGACTTCAGAGAAAAAACATGAGTACAGGTTATGCATGCATGTAGGCAAAAATCACACAGTTCCAGGTACTACTCACTGAATCTGACTACTGCGATAAGCTGGCAATGCTGGAACAGAGCCGTAGCGCGTCGACCTCAGCCCAGAAAATCGCTATCAGAGAAGGGTCACACCTGCATCTGTAATACAACAATACACTTCTGCCATGGGAGGGAGCTGTGTCTCCTTTCCTTCCTTCGCTGAAAAGGATTTTACAGGTAAGTTCTTACCAAAATCCGTCTTTCAGCTGCAGATGGAAGGAAAGGAGACACACTAGTTCATAACTAGTGGGACGTCCCAAAGCAGTCCAGAAATTAGGGTGGGAAAAAACCAAAAGAGGCAGAAACCCATCAACCTAGATAAATGCGCAACAGGCGCCAAATACAAGTTAACTAAAACTTAAAATACCGCTGCCTGCAGGACCCTACGTCCTAAGGCCGCATCAGCGGAAGCACTGACGTCCACCTTATAAAACTTTGTAAATGTGTGGACGGAGCGCCAGGTCGCTGCTCGGCAGAGCTGAGCTGCCGAAGCCCCTTGATGAAAGGCCCACGATGAAGCCACAGCCCTCGTGGAGTGAGCTCGAATCTTAATCGGGCAAGGCTCGCCTTTAAGAAGGTAAGCCTCCAAAATGGCTGACCGAATCCAACAAGCTATAGAAACCTTGGAAGCTCGTTGACCACGCCTGCGACCTGCTGGAATCACAAACAGAGAATCTGACTTCCTAAAACCTTGAGTAACAGACAAATAGAACTTCAAGGTCCACACTAAATCCAATTTGTGCAAGTCCCGTTCCTTTGCATTCCTTGGGCCCGGGCAAAGCGAGGGCAATACAATATCCTGGTTAACATGAAATTGCGACACCACCTTAGGTAGAAAGTCGCCCCGTGTGCAAAGCACTACTCGATCCAGGTAAAAATCCAGGAAAGGAAGCGAGCAGGAAAGAGCTGCCAACTCAGAAACCCTTCTTAAAGAGGTTACCGCCACTAAGAAGGCAATCTTCCAAGAAATTAAAGAAAGGCTAGCAGAACCCATAGGCTCAAAAGGTACATGCTGAAGAGCCTGCAAGACAAGGTTGAGCCGCCAAGGAGACACAGACGCCTTCCGCGGTGGAAACTGACGGTTACTCCGCGAAAAAAAGGAACGTACATCCCTAAACGAGGCGATAGCCTTCCGAAACAGCAAGGACAGGGCAGAAACCTGGCCTTTCAGAGTGCTAACTGCCAAACCTTTTGACCAGCCCGTACTGCAGCAAAGCCAACAAATTGGGAATGGAAAAAATCCTCGGATTCATTGAAGAACCCGAACACCACGAAAAGAAGGCTTCCCAAGTCTTGTGATAAATCTTAGTAGTAGCCGGACCTCTGGCAGCTCGCAGAGTGCAATGACTTAGACTGAAAAACCTCTACGAGTCAATATTTCGGTCTCAAGAGCCACGCCGTCAAACGCAGAGACTTCAAGTCCGGATGACGAACGGGCCCCTGGGTTAACAGGT
Source organism: Oophaga sylvatica (assembly GCA_033576555.1). NCBI lineage: Eukaryota > Metazoa > Chordata > Amphibia > Anura > Dendrobatidae > Oophaga > Oophaga sylvatica. The sequence continues at coordinate 44,257 of JARQOD010005904.1, forward strand.
CCGGGCGAGGAGGAAGTGGGAATGGCGGTGCCGCCAAAAGCGACACCAGTGTCAAGAACCACGTCCTCCTTGGCCAATCATCATATCAACATAGCCGGCATTCTCTCCAGGCTGATCCAACGCAGCACCAGAGGAAGTAAAGATATCGGCGGAAACACATAGGCTAGCTCGAAATGGTCCCACGGAGCCACCAGAGCAACCACCGCCACAGCCTTTCGGGTCCTTGTACCTGGACATGAAAGTCGGTAGTTTGGCATTGAACCTGGATGCCATCAAATCCACTGGGGGGATTCCCCAACGGGAGCACAGCAGTGCAAAAATTTCCGGATGAAGACTCCATTCTCCAGGATCCATCTTCTCGCGACTGAGGAAGTCCGCCGTGGTATTCTGGACTCCTGGAATGTGAATCGCAGAGATGGCTGGAACCCTGGTCTCGGTCTATAACAGAATCCGAGACACCTCCATCATGAGCCTGGAGCTCCTTGTCCCGCCTTGGTGGTTGATATACGCGACCGCCGTCGCGTTGTCTGTCTGCACTCGGACTGGGAAAAACCCCTCAAAGGGAGCGTCCCGTGTTGGGGGGCAAAAGAAAAATTTTCCCTCAATTCCAGGATTGGGGGATCGGGTTTTGAACAGACTCTTCCGATGGCCTTTTTTTCCCCGGATTTTTTTAAAATCGTTTCCAAAACACCCCCCCCGCCCGTCAGTTCCCGGCATCGGGGGTTATGGCCGACCAACCCCGGAGGGGGGAAAGATTTCCCCAGGGTTTAAAGCTCCTGGGGCAAACCCCATCCTAGGGGTTCTCCCCCTGTGGGAGATGATGACGCTGCAATCCAGGGGAAGCTTTTGGGGATCGACCCAACGACTCAAAAATTTTAGCCCTTTTGGGGGGCCCCCGGGTTTAAATTGGGTTTAAACGGAAGTGCCTCCATGGGGCGTCAAAACCCCCAAGGCGCAACACTTCCGAAAGGCTTTTCTGGCGCAGACCTCATTAAACGGGACATGTCGAAAAAAAAAAATTTCCCCCTTGGGCTGGAGGAAGGGCCCCCGTCCGCACCGTGGCGAAAAGGGATTCCCAAAAAAAGGTTTTATTCCAGAGACGACTTCTCCCCAAAGGGCCAGCCCCCCGAAATCCCCAGGAGCTGAAGGGTTTGTTGGGGAGTCGTTCCCCCCCCTCCTCCTTTTAGGGGCGCCCCAATCAGAAGGTCGTCCAGGTAGGGAAATGTAACCCCCCCTTCGAAGGGAAGGGGCCCTGGGGGGCGCCCAGAATGTTTTTAAAAATTCGGCGCCGGGGGGCCAAGCCCAATGGGAGAGCACAAAATGGTAATGGTTCCCGACCTATGGGGAAAACGAAGGGAAACGGGCCGGGGCCCTTCCGAAGGGGGAAAATGCAAAT
>JARQOD010005905.1:0-45651 GCA_033576555.1 Oophaga sylvatica
AGGGGTTTTAAATTAAAATTTTTACCGAAGGGCCAAAAGTTAATTCGTAATAATAACCGACAGGACCCATACGTCTATATAATAAAATACCGAAGGGCCCAAAATCTTACCCTAATATATACCTAAGGGCCCCAAATTTTCACATAAATTTTTACCTGACAGGGCCATACAGTCTATTTCGTAATTTTACCTGACAGGAGCCCCTCATCTATTACTAATATATACCTGGGAAGGAACCAAATCTTTCCATAAAAATACTGACAGGAAGCCCATACTTATATTTCAGTAATTTATACGGGGGCCCACTTTATTACATAATATATCCTGCAGGAGCCCTTAAGTCTTATCACTAATAAACCTGACAGGGCCCTACATCTATATCTAATAAAAATACTCAGGGGCCCTACATCTTTTCTACATAATATTCCTGACAGGGGAGCCCTACGTCTTATTTTAAAATAATAAAACCCGACAGGACCCGTACAGTTAAAATTCAGTAAATATACCCGACAGGAAAACCCCTAAAAATCATACAAGTAATATATACCTGACAGGGCCCATACTCATTTACAGTAAAATTTTTAATGACAGGACCCACAGTCTTTTAAATTCATTTTATCCTACGGAGCCCCACAGTCTTTTCTACATAATATTACCCGACAGGGCCCGAAGTCATTCTAATAATTTTTACCCACAGAGCCTACGTCTATACACAGTAATATTTCCCCCCGGGGGCCAAAAAAGTTAATCAAATAATTAACCCGAAGGACCCCCTACAGTTAAACTCATAAAAATACCCAAGGGCCCTCATCTATACAGTAATTAACCCGGGAAAGGGGCCCATACAGTCTTCTCTAAATTACCTGACAGGCCCATACAGTCTATATCTACATAATATATACCTGACAGGAGCCCATACAGTCTATATCTACAGTAATATATACCTGACAGAGCCCATACAGTCATATACAGTAATATATACCTGACAGGAGCCATACAGTCTATATCTACAGTAATATATACCTGACAGGAGCCCATACAGTCTATATCTACATAATATATACCTGACAGGAGCCCGTACAGTCTATTCTACAATAATATATACACTGACAGGACCCATACAGTCTATACTACAGTAAATATAACCTGACAGGAGCCCATACAGTCTATATCTACAGTACTATATACCTGACAGGAGCCCATACAGTCTATATCTACAGTAATATATACCTGACAGGAGCCCATACAGTCTATATCTACAGTAATATATACCTGACAGGAGCCCGTACAGTCTATATCTACAGTAATATATACCTGACAGGAGCCCGTACAGTCTATATCTACAGTAATAATATACCTGACAGGAGCCCATACAGTCTATATCTAAATAATATATACCTGACAGGAGCCCGTACAGTCTTATCTACAGTAATATATACCTGACAGGAGCCCCTACAGTCTATAATCTACAGTAATATATACCTGACAGAGCCCATACAGTCTATATCTACAGTAATATATAACCTGACAGGAGCCCATACAGTCTATATCTACAGTAATAAATACCTGACAGGAGCCCGTAACAGTCTATATCTACAGTAATATATACCTGACAGGAGCCCTGTACAGTCTATATCTACAGTAATATATACCTGACAGGAGCCCGTACAGTCTATATCTACATAATATAACCTGACAGGAGCCCATTACAGTCTATATCTACAGAAATATAACCTGACAGGAGCCATACAGTCTATATCTACAATAATATATACCTGACAGGAGCCCTACAGTCTATATCTACAGTAATATATACCTGACAGGAGCCCTACAGTCTATATCTACAGTAATATATACCTGACAGGAGCCCATACAGTCTATATCTACAGTAATATATACCTGACAGGAGCCCATACAGTCTATATCTACAGTAATATATACCTGACAGGAGCCATACAGTCTATATCTACAGTAATAATATACTGACAGGAGCCGTACAGTCTATATCTACAGTAATATATACCTGACAGGAGCCTACAGTCTATATCTACAGTAATATATACCTGACAGGAGCCCGTACAGTCTATATACAGTAATAAAATACCTGACAGGAGCCCGTACAGTCTATATCTACATAATATATACCTGACAGGAGCCCATACAGTCTATATCTACAGTAATATATACCTGACAGGAGCCCATACAGTCCTAATATCTACAGTATATATACCTGACAGGAGCCCATACAGTCTATATCTACAGTAATATATCCTGACAGGAGCCCATACAGTCTATATCTACAGTAATATATACCTGACAGGGCCCATACAGTCTATTTTCTACATAATTATACCCGACAGGAGCCATACAGTCTCATTTACAGTAATATATACTGACAGGACCCGTCAGTCTTATCTACAGTAATATATTACTGACAGGAGCCCTTACAGTCTATATCTACAGTAAAAATAACCTGACAGGAGCCCAGATACGTCGATATCTACAGTATATATACCTGACAGGAGCCCATACGTCTCTATCTACAGTAATATATAACCTTTACTGGAGCCCTTACATCTATATCTACAGTAATTATACCTGACGGACCCTTACAGTCTATATCTACAGTAATTATACCTGACAGACCCGTACAGTCCTATTATACATTACTTATCTACCTGGGGCAGGAGCCCTGACAGTCTATATCTACATAATATATACCTGACAGGACCCATACAGTCTATATCTACAGTAATTATACTGACAGGAGCCCGTTTAACAGTTCATAATCGTGCAGTAATATATACCTACAGGACCGTAAGTTCTATTGTTTTACAGTATTTTATACCTGTCAGTAGACTGACAGCATATCTACAGGTAATTATTTACCACAGGAGCCAACAGTCTATATCTACAGTAATTTATTTCCTGACAGAGCCCATACAGCTTATCTACAGTATTAATATACCTGACAGGAGCCCGTACAGTCTATATCTACAGTAATATACCTGGACAGGAGCACGTACAGTCTATATCTACGTAATATATTCCTGACAGGAAACCTCTACATCTATATCTACAGTAATAATACCTACAGAGCCCATACAGTCAATACAGTAATATAACCTGACAGGACCCTACAGCAATATCTCAGTAATATAACCTGCAGGAAGGCCCTACAGTCTATATCTACAGAATATATACCTGACAAGGAGCCTACAGTCTATATCTACAGTACTATATACCCGACAGGAGCCCGTCTCTATAATACATAATAATACCTGACCAAGCCCATACGTCTAACTACAGTATTATACCCGACAGGACCCTACATCTATACTACAATAATATTACCCACGGGGCCCCTACAGTTTAATACAGTAAATTCCCGACAGGCCCTACGTCATTCTCAGTAAAATTTTCCGACAGAGCCCATAATCTATATCACAGAATATATACCTGACAGGACCCTACAGTCTAACTCGTAATATAACTGACAGGGGGCCCTACAGCCACATAATATATACCTGACAGGCCCTCAGTCTATATCTACAGTAATATATACCTGACGGAGCCCTACAGTCATATCACTAATTAATCCTGACAGGGGGCCCTACAGTCTATATCTACATAATAAACGACAGGACCCCAAAAGTCTTATCTAAATAAAAAATCCTGACAGGAGCCCCTACGGGGCTATATCTACGTAATATATACCGACGGGCCCTGTCATGTGTGCATCGCCACGAAGATCGTCGCGGTTGCACATTCTGACTTCTCACAGCTGAGTTGCTGTTTCTTTGTGTTTGGCAGTTAGGGAGTTAATTCTGTCTGTGCTCAGTTCTGGGACTGGGTGCAGTTTCTCCCGGCTGCAATTAATTATTTGTTGATTGGTTTCCTTTAAATTCTGGTGGTCTGTTTTGGGAGTTGCCAGTGAAATTCTTCATGCAGACCACAGATAGGATTGTATCTGTATAGACTTAAGTTAAAGAGCTCCTTAGTTGTTTTAAGCTCACCTTGCTTAGAGTTTTATATCCCAGATCATTTATGTTCCTTCTGTGTTTGAGTGTGTATGCAAGTCTGTGTTTTCTCCATCTGTCTTATATTGCTAATCTGTGTATTTAGCAGAGATCAGCCCATATCCCTTTGGTGGTAATCAGAATCCTTCTTAGGACTGATTACAGGGTTCAGGGACTGATAGGAGACAGGGTTAGGCTGGAGACTTGGACCTCTGAACCATTATCAGTACCTCCAAGGTGAGGGATTAGTTAGGACCCCAGTTTAGGGGTCAGGTTAGACCCCGGTCCTCTTCTTTCCCTGTGACAGTGTATCAAGTCCTCAAGATTAACCCTGAGTTCAACGGATATCGTGTCAGGTAAATCTATTCTATATTTACATGCTGATGTTGCTAATCTATTGTTGTATAGAGTGTTGTTCTTTTATGAATAGTTTACTGACATCGTACACATATCATAAGACCGCGTGACATTTTCACTGGCCCATAAAATTATCTCCAGTTGCCATGCATCAGTAGCCCAGCTGGCTCTGCAGTTGCAGGGATTATCCATGGAGCTGACGGACATTAAGTCCAAAGTTTTGTCTCCCTCGGAGCAAACCAGATTTGAACCTAAAGTAGCTCTCCCGGACAGGTTCACTGGTGGGCGAGACAAATTTTTTACCTTCAGGGAAGCATGTAAATTGTATTTTCGGCTTCGGCCTCGATCATCAGGGAGTGAAGAGCAGAGAGTGGGAATTGTTATCTCCTCCTACAAGGGGACCCTCAATCCTGGGCATTTTCCCTTCCTCCGGGATCCCCGGCTCTACAGTCAGTAGATCGATTTTTTACTGCCCTGGGTTTGGTATATGATGACCCAGATCGGGTCTCTCTTGCTGAGACAAAATTACGTAAGATACAGCAGGGGATCGTCCGGCGGAGGAATTTGCTTCTGAGTTCCGTAGATGGGCCACAGATACTCAGTGGAATGACCCAGCTCTTAGGAGCCAGTTTTGTCATGGGCTTTCTGACAAATTAAAGGACGTTTTGGCTCAGTATGATTCTCCTCCATCACTGGAGGCTGCTATGGCCCTGGCTATCCGTACTGATAGACGGCTCCGGGAGAGGTGGAGGTAACTCCCCCCCTGTTGTTACTCCACCTACTACTGAAAGTCCCTTATGTTGAGGTTCCCTTGTCTGTTCGGAGGAGCCTATGCAGTTGGGAGGGACATCATTTCGTAGGAGGGGATTGGCGGTACGCCGCAGGACTAGAAGGTGTTTTTTCTGCGGGAAAGAGGGACATTTTGTTGGGAAATGTCCGTCCCGTGCCTTGTTGAGCAAGAAGTCGCCGGAAAACTGTTAATCCCAGGTTGTGTGGTGGACGACAACCTGGGAGTATGTATTTCGTCCGCTAGTTCTTCTCAGTTCCTTGTACCAGTGGAGGTGGTGGTTGGTACGAGAGTGGAGAGATTTCTGTTCTTCTTGATAGTGGTCCGGGGCTAATCTGGTTGACGCTCAGTTTGCTCAGGCTCAAGGTATGCATCTGAGTGTATTGGTCAAACCGATCCCTATATTCTCCATTGACGCCAGGCCTCTCGGCCAAGGTAGCTTTGTTCATGAGGTTCATAACATTGACCTTCGGGTAGGGGCAATACATAGGGAACTATTATCTTGTTATGTGTTGGAGGGTCTACCTACTCCTATTGTGTTGGGACTTCCTTGGTTGGTTAAACATAACCCTGTGATTAATTGGCAGTCCAGAGAATAAGCCAATGGGGTGAGTTTTGCAAAAGTAACTGCATGAACACAGTCATCAGTGCGGTCGTGCCTAGTACATTGCCTCCTTTTTTGGAGGATTTGGGGATGTTTTCTCTGAGGAGGGGTGTCAGGAGTTGCCTCCTCATCGCGTATATGACTGTTCTATTAATTTTACTTCCTGATGCTAAGTTACCTAAAGCTAGGTTATATAACCTTTCTGGTCCTGAGAGGCAGGCTATGAAAGATTATATTTCGGAAAGTCTGGCCAAAGGGCATATTAGACCTTCATCTTCCCCAGTGGCCGCGGGGTTCTTCTTTGTGAAGAAAAAAGATGGAGGCCTACGCCCTTGCTTGGATTTCCGCGAACTTAATCGGATTACTGTTCGAGATCCGTATCCACTCCCTCTGATTCCTGATCTCTTCAATCAAATTGTTGGCGCCAAATGGTTCTCTAAATTGGATCTCAGGGGGCGTATAATCTGATTAGGATAAAAGAGGGGGATGAGTGGAAAACGGCGTTTAACACGCCGGAGGGACATTATGAGAACCTTGTCATGCCTTTTGGTCTGACTACTGCACCAGCAGTATTCCAACATTTTGTTAATGACATTTTTCGTCATCCTGTGGGGCTGTTTGTGGTTGTATATTTGGATGACATTTTAATTTACTCGCCAGATCTTGTGTCTCACAGGAGCATGTGAGACAGGTGTTGCAGATCTTGCGAGACAATAAACTATACGCCAAACTGGAAAAGTGTGTATTTGCCGTACAGGAACTTCAGTTTTTGGGTTTTTGGTATCAGCCTCCGGTTTCCGTATGGACCCTGAAAAGGTGAGAGCAGTGCTTGAATGGGATCAGCCAGAGGATCTTAAGGCTCTGCAGCGTTTTCTGGGGTTTGCTAACTACTACCGGAAATTTATTTGTAATTTCTCATCTGTCTGTCAAACCTCTCACTGACATGACAAGAAAAGGGACGGATTTTTCTAAATGGTCGGACAAAGCTTGCCAAGCTTTTTCCTCTTTGAAAAAATGTTTTGCTTCGGCACCCGTTCTCATCCAACCAGATGCATCACAGCCGTTCATTGTGGAGGTGGAGCGTCTGACGTAGGGGTGGGTGCATATTGTCCCAGGGTCCGTCCCCTGGTAAATGGCATCCGTGCGCTTTCTTTTCTAAGAAATTGTCGTCCGCCGAAAGGAATTATGATATCGGCAATAGGGAACTTTTGGCCATTAAGTTGGCTTTTGAAGAATGGCGTCACTTTTTGGAGGGGGCAGTCCACCCGGTCTACCGTTCATTACTGATCACAAGAACCTGTGTATTTGGAATCGCTAAGCGTCTGAATTCCAGACAAGCTCGATGGTCGTTGTTTTTTACCAGGTTTAATTTTGTGTCACTTATCGCCCGGATCTAAGAATGTAAGGCTGATGCCTTGTCTCGCAGTTTCCCAGGGGCCGGGAAAACGGATGACCCGATTCCTATCCTTCAGGAGGGGGTGGTAGTGTCGGCTGTATTTTCTGAGCTTGAGGAGGAGGTATTAGAGGCTCAGGGGGACGCCCCTGCAGGACCTCCAGGGAGACTGTTTGTCCCAAATCAGTTGAGACAAAAGGTTATTGAGGCACATCATAATTCTGCTTTAGCAGGACATCCAGGGAGTAAGGCTACTTTAGATCTCCTTTCTCGCCGGTTTTGGTGGCCTAAGTTAATAAAGATGTTTAACTTTTGTCGCGTCTGTGGGGTTGTGCTCGCTCTAAACCCCTCATACCCGTCCATCTGGGACCCTTTACCCTTGAAACTTCCGGAGCGTCCATGGACTCATTTGTCTATGGACTTCATCACGGACCTTCCTCCGTCGTCAGGGAAGACTGTCATACTGGTGGTTGTTGACAGGTTCAGTAAGATGGCACATTTCTTGCTCTTCCTGCACTCCCTAATGCTAAAACTCTGGCGCAGGTGTTCATTAGGGAGATTGTGAGACTTCATGGGTTGCCTTCTGATGTGGTGTCAGATAGGGGGTCTCAGTTTGTGTCCAAGTTTTGGAGGGCATTTTGTTTACGTCGGGGGATGCAATTGTCATTTTCCTCGGCTTTTCATCCGCAGACCAATGGTCAGACAGAGCGTCTGAATCAAAGCTAGAGACTTATCTTCGGTGTTTTGTCTCAGAGAACCAGGAGGACTGGTCTTCTTTCTTGCCTCTGGCAGAGTTCGCTCTTAACAACAGGCGGAGCGAGTCCACTGGTAAATCCCCGTTTTTTGGGGCATATGGTTTCATCCCCAGTTTTGTACTTTCAATGGGGGGGCCCTTCTGGGGTTCCTGAGGAGGAGCGTTTCTCGTCGTCACTTGCTTCGTGTGGAGAGGTGTATTGAATAATCTGAGTGCTATGGGGAACCGTTATAAACGTTGCTGATAGGAGGAGAGTTTCTGGTCCAGATCTAATGTGAACGATCTGGTATGGTTGTCTACCAGGAATATAAAACTTAAAGTTCCCTCCTGGAAGCTGGGCCCAGATTCATCGGGCCGTACAGGATCAGTTCCATAATTAATCCTGTGGCATTTCGTCTGGACCTCCCTCCTACGTTTAAAATTCATAATGTGTTCCACAAGTCATTACTTAAGAGGTACGTGGCACCAGTCATACCATCACCTCTACCTCCTCCTCCAGTGGTTGGTCAATGGTAATTTGGAGTTTCAAGTTCAAAGATCATTGACTCACGTCTGAATCGCCGGTCCCTTCAGTACTTGGTGCATTGGAAGGGGTATGGTCCAGAGGAGAGGACGTGGGTTCCTGCGTCTGACTTAACGCAGATCGTTTGGTGCGGACCTTCCACAGAACTCACCCGGGCAAACCTGGCCCTGAGGGTCCGGAGGCCCCTCGTAGAAGGGGGGGTACTGTCATGTGTGCATCGCCACGAAGATCGTCGCGGTTGCACATTCTGACTTCTCACAGCTGAGTTGCTGTTTCTTTGTGTTTGGCAGTTAGGGAGTTAATTCTGTCTGTGCTCAGTTCTGGACTGGGTGCAGTTTCTCCCGGCTGCAATTAATTATTTGTTGATTGGTTTCCTTTAAATCTCTGGTGGTCTGTTTTGGGAGTTGCCAGTGAAATTCTTCATGCAGACCACAGATAGGATTGTATCTGTATAGACTTAAGTTAAAGAGCTCCTTAGTTGTTTTAAGCTCACCTTGCTTAGAGTTTAATATCCCAGATCATTTATGTTCCTTCTGTGTTTGAGTGTGTATGCAAGTCTGTGTTTTCCTCCAGTCTGTCTTATATTCTAATCTGTGTATTTAGCAGAGATCAGCCCATATCCCTTTGGTGGTAATCAGATCCTTCTTAGGACTGATTACAGGGTTCAGGGACTGATAGGAGACAGGGTTAGGCTGGAGACTTGGACCTCTGAACCATTATCAGTACCTCCAAGGTGAGGGATTAGTTAGGACCCCAGTTTAGGGTCAGGTTAGACCCCCGGTCCTCTTCTTTCCTGGACAGTGTATCAAGTCCTCAAGATTAACCCTGAGTTCAACGGATATCGTGTCAGGTAAATCTATTCTATATTTACATGCTGATGTTGCTAATCTATATGTTGTATAGAGTGTTGTTCTTTTATGAATAGTTTACTGACATCGTACACATATCATAAGACCGCGTGACACCCGTACAGTCTATATCTACAGTAATATATACCTGACAGGTGCCCGTACAGTCTATATCTACAATAATATATACCTGACAGGAGCCCATACAGTCTATATCTACAGTAATATATACCTGACAGGAGCCCGTACAGTCTATATCTACAGTAATATATACCTGACAGGAGCCCGTACAGTCTATATCTACAGTAATATATACCTGACAGGAGCCCATACAGTCTATATCTACAATAATATATACCTGACAGGAGCCCATACAGTCTATACAGTAATATATACCTGACAGGAGCCCATACAGTCTATATCTACAGTAATATATACCTGACAGGAGCCCATACAGTCTATATCTACAGTACTATATACCTGACAGGAGCCCATACAGTCTATATCTACAGTAATATATACCTGACAGGAGCCCATACAGTCTATATCTACAGTAATATATACCTGACAGGAGCCCATACAGTCTATATCTACAGTAATATATACCTGACAGGAGCCCGTACAGTCTATATCTACAGTAATATATACCTGACAGGAGCCCGTACAGTCTATATCTACAGTAATATATACCTGACAGGAGCCCGTACAGTCTATATCTACAATAATATATACCTGACAGGAGCCCATACAGTCTATACAGTAATATATACCTGACAGGAGCCCATACAGTCTATATCTACAGTAATATATACCTGACAGGAGCCCATACAGTCTATATCTACAGTACTATATACCTGACAGGAGCCCATACAGTCTATATCTACAGTAATATATACCTGACAGGAGCCCATACAGTCTATATCTACAGTAATATATACCTGACAGGAGCCTGTACAGTCTGTATCTACAGTAATATATACCTGACAGGAGCCGTACAGTCTATATCTACAGTAATATATACCTGACAGGAGCCATACAGTCTATATCTACAGTAATATATACCTGACAGGAGCCCATACAGTCTATATCTACAGTAATATATACCTGACAGGAGCCTGTACAGTCTGTATCTACAGTAATATATACCTGACAGGAGCCCGTACAGTCTATATCTACAGTAATATATACCTGACAGGAGCCCATACAGTCTATATCTACAGTAATATATTCCTGACAGGAGCCTGTACAGTCTGTATCTACAGTAATATATACCTGACAGGAGCCCGTACAGTCTATATCTACAGTAATATATACCTGACAGGAGCCCATACAGTCTATATCTACAGTAATATATACCTGACAGGAGCCCATACAGTCTATATCTACAGTAATATATTCCTGACAGGAGCCTGTACAGTCTGTATCTACAGTAATATATACCTGACAGGAGCCCGTACAGTCTATATCTACAGTAATATATACCTGACAGGAGCCTGTACAGTCTATATCTACAGTAATATATACCTGACAGGAGCCCATACAGTCTATATCTACAGTAATATATACCTGACAGGAGCCCATACAGTCTATATCTACAGTAATATATTCCTGACAGGAGCCTGTACAGTCTGTATCTACAGTAATATATACCTGACAGGAGCCCGTTCAGTCTATATCTACAGTAATATATACCTGACAGGAGCCTGTACAGTCTATATCTACAGTAATATATACCTGACAGGAGCCCATACAGTCTATATCTACAGTAATATATACCTGACAGGAGCCCGTACAGTCTATATCTACAGTAATATATACCTGACAGGAGCCTGTACAGTCTATATCTACAGTAATATATACCTGACAGGAGCCCGTACAGTCTATATCTACAATAATATATACCTGACAGGAGCCCATACAGTCTATATCTACAGTAATATATATCTGACAGGAGCTCATACAGTCTATATCTACAGTAATATATACCTGACAGGAGCCTGTACAGTCTGTATCTACAGTAATATATACCTGACAGGAGCCCGTACAGTCTATATCTACAGTAATATATACCTGACAGGAGCCCATACAGTCTATATCTACAGTAATATATACCTGACAGGAGCCCGTACAGTCTATATCTACAGTAATATATACCTGACAGGAGCCCATACAGTCTATACAGTAATATATACCTGACAGGAGCCCATACAGTCTATATCTACAGTAATATATACCTGACAGGAGCCCATACAGTCTATATCTACAATAATATATACCTGACAGGAGCCCATACAGTCTATACAGTAATATATACCTGACAGGAGCCCATACAGTCTATATCTACAGTAATATATACCTGACAGGAGCCATACAGTCTATATCTACAGTACTATATACCTGACAGGAGCCCATACAGTCTATATCTACAGTAATATATACCTGACAGGAGCCCATACAGTCTATATCTACAGTAATATATACCTGACAGGAGCCTGTACAGTCTGTATCTACAGTAATATATACCTGACAGGAGCCCGTACAGTCTATATCTACAGTAATATATACCTGACAGGAGCCCATACAGTCTATATCTACAGTAATATATTCCTGACAGGAGCCTGTACAGTCTGTATCTACAGTAATATATACCTGACAGGAGCCCGTACAGTCTATATCTACAGTAATATATACCTGACAGGAGCCCGTACAGTCTATATCTACAATAATATATTCCTGACAGGAGCCTGTACAGTCTGTATCTACAGTAATATATACCTGACAGGAGCCCGTACAGTCTATATCTACAGTAATATATACCTGACAGGAGCCCATACAGTCTATATCTACAGTAATATATACCTGACAGGAGCCCATACAGTCTATATCTACAGTAATATATACCTGACAGGAGCCCATACAGTCTATATCTACAGTAATATATTCCTGACAGGAGCCTGTACAGTCTATATCTACATTAATATATACCTGACAGGAGCCCGTACAGTCTATATCTACAGGAATACATACCTGACAGGAGCCCGTACAGTCTATATCTACAGTAATATATACCTGACAGGAGCCCGTACAGTCTATATCTACAGTAATATATTCCTGACAGGAGCCTGTACAGTCTATATCTACAGTAATATATACCTGACAGGAGCCCATACAGTCTATATCTACAGTAATATATTCCTGACAGGAGCCTGTACAGTCTATATCTACAGTAATATATACCTGACAGGAGCCCGTACAGTCTATATCTACAATAATATATACCTGACAGGAGCCTGTACAGTCTATATCTACAGTAATATATACCTGACAGGAGCCCATACAGTCTATATCTACAGTAATATATACCTGACAGGAGCCCGTACAGTCTATATCTACAATAAATATACCTGCAGAGCCTGTACAGTCTATATCTACAGTAATATATACCTGACAGGAGCCCATACAGTCTATATCTACAGTAATATATACCTGACAGGAGCCCGTACAGTCTATATCTACAGTAATATATACCTGACAGGAGCCTGTACAGTCTATATCTACAGTAATATATACCTGACAGGAGCCCGTACAGTCTATATCTACAATAATATATACCTGACAGGAGCCCATACAGTCTATATCTACAGTAATATATACCTGACAGGAGCCCGTACAGTCTATATCTACAATAATATATACCTGACAGGAGCCCATACAGTCTATATCTACAGTAATATATACCTGACAGGAGCCCATACAGTCTATATCTACAGTAATATATACCTGACAGGAGCCCATACAGTCTATATCTACAGTAATATATTCCTGACAGGAGCCTGTACAGTCTATATCTACAGTAATATATCCTGACAGGAGCCCGTACAGTCTATATCTACAGTAATATATTCCTGACAGGAGCCTGTACAGTCTATATCTACAGTAATATATACCTGACAGGAGCCCGTACAGTCTAGTATTTTCTGTAGTGAGCCGGCTAGACTGTATGGGCTGTAGTCAGGCACCAGGAAGGAGCCCATACAGTCTAGGCTCAACCAATACTCGACATCCCGCCATCACCTCCACTGCTTCCTGTCTGCTCTATGGAGGGAGAGGCGCCGCCCCTTTTGGTCACATGGGCATGACGTCACCAGAGGGCCTTTAGCCTCTACCTTTCCCTGCCGGCGAGGGCCAGTGGCCCCAGGTAAGAGGCGCCTCCGGGGCCCTGCAGCACGTGGGATAAGGGCTCTGTATACCGGCAGCTGTGGAGGAACTACACTTCCCAGCATGTCCTGACAGCACCAGAGCCAGGAGTGCAGGCTGTGTGGGCATGCTGGGATCTGTAGTGAGTGACGTTCCGCGGCCCCACATGTTGTCAGAGCCCCTCCTTCACCGATCATCCGGGAGAAGGAAGGAATTTCTATAGGGCGCAGGGGACTGGGGGAAGAGATTTCCAGCGCACACTCCCCTGACTGACCCCTCTCCCCTGACTGACCCCACTCCCCACACTGCCCTCTCCCCTGACTGACCCCTCTCCCCACACTGCCCTCTCCCTGACTGACCCCTCTCCCACACTGCCCTCTCCCCTGACTGACCCCTCTCCTCACACTGCCCTCTCCCCTGACTGACCCCTCTCCCCACACTGCCTTCTCCCCTGACTGACCCCTCTCCCCACACTGCCCTCTCCCCTGACTGACCCCTCTCCCCACATGCCCTCTCCTGACTGTCCCCTGTCTCGCCGCTGATTGGCTGCAGCTGGTCACATGGCCTTTTCTCGGGCTGTCATTCCCGCAGCAGACAGTAGAGGGGGCAGTGACAGATTCCTCTTACACCAGTGGGGGGGCGCTCATAGCGCTCAGTGATTCTCTCCATGGAGGCCACACAGGGCTCTGCTGGAGCTTCTGGATGAAGTCCTGGAGGAAGGTCTCAGGGCCGAGCCTTTACTGCGGCGTCACTCTGTGCTCTGGGCCCCTCCCATTTGGCGGTATTCACATTTCCTGCTTTGTGCCTCCTCAGAAAGGCGACACTGGCAGAAATGAGGTCAGACACAGCACAGAGGCCTCTGTCCCCTTAATGACCCTTCACAGCTGGGATGAATCTGATTTTTAGGGCTTCAGACAGAAGGTCCTGGGGACAAATGATGTTTGGTGACAGCACAGTGTGAATAGCGCCTGAGGGCGCTGACGCTGCTTTGTGTCCGGTACAGCGGAAACGTTAACGGTTTTCATTGTCACTGACGGTAAAAGTGTCACTTTAAGCTGATAAACGTGTGCTCTACATGGAGACAGGTGACAGTGTGACATCCCGGGATGACGGCAGGAGGCAGAACAAGAGGTGACACATTTATTACCAGAGTGTGACTCCACGCAGGGAGATAAGGGTATTGTAGAGGTGGAGGGGAATAAACGAGAGGGCGAAATACAGGAACAATGGAAAACCATAAAGCGACTGTTCATAAGGGATTTATCAGTCCGCCGCCTTCTGGAGCGTGGGGTCCCAGGTCCCAACGATGGCGCCTTAGAAACTGGCGCGTGATGTGTCCGGAGTCGTCCTGAAGAGGTGACGGATGCGGCTCCTTACGGCGGGGACGAGTCCTCGTTACACCGCTCGGGGACCTATTTCTGGACACGTTGTGCGGGATGTAGAGTATTCTATGTCACTGCCCAAGCATAACTCAGCAGGGCAGAAAGTCACGCAGCATATTCTGTGCGGGATGTCTATGTCACTGCCCAAGCATAACTCAGCAGGGCAAAAAGTCACGGGCGAACTGGAGCGCAGCTCTGTGCAAGTCACACTGTCAGTCTCAGGCGGTAGGCGTGCAGCAATAACCGGCCCGGAGCGTCTGGCACCACGGCGTGTCGGGGCCAGTGGGTGGTACGAAGGTCTCAGCTCACGGTCACTGTACGCAGTCAAGGAGGGTCTGTAGCGCGGGCCTGAACCATCACGTAGCCCTGAGGACAGAGCGCCCCACTTTTCCTGCTGCGCGTGCTGTCTTCCCACCAAGTCCTCCTCTCCCACGCTTTCTTACCTCAGCCTTGCCCCCTGCTGTCAGGTGCAAAGGTCGGTCCACGTTTGAAAGGCTTCCCCCAGACAACAATGGTGACAGCCCCGACAGTTGCGGAACCAGCACAAGAGAGGTACCTCTGTTCTGGGACATCTTCCTACACTCGCCCTCTCCTTTTTCTCTCTATTCCACGGACGAGATTTCTTGCAGGATGCGTTGACATTCTTCTATTCCTTGTACGAAATTCAGGATGTCAGATCCTTCTCTGCCCTGACATCATCTGTCGGGAGGCCCAAATACATTATATGGTCGCCAAACCCCGAAATCAGTGCTTCCATGTAACTTTAGTCTAATGTGCATGGGGGCGTTAAAAGGTAACTTATCGGACGCTGCCTCTGGCCCGGCCTAATAGACCTTCATACATTGCAGCCCAGACACCATTATTAGGCCTGTAAGTATCGTAGTAACTAGGCCGCCCCATACTATCCAGTACTTGGAGGCGGGGGGCATTCAGCCGAACTCTGTCACTCCTTCCTAGATGCCATGTTTGCTTTTCAGACCGGCAAGTGGTTAAACTGTCAGGGTTTTTGTTGCAGCCTCATCTGTGCTGTCCCTGCGGTGTACATCTATGTTCTGGGGCCCAAAAAGATTATTTTTAATCCCTTCACCCCCAAGGGTGGTTTGCACGTTAATGACCGGGCCAGTTTTTACAATTCTGACCACTGTCTCTTTATGAGGTTATAACTCTGGAACGCTTCAACGGATATTCGCGATTCTGAGATTGTTTTCTCGTGACATATTGTACTTCACGTTAATGGTAAAATTTATTCAATATAACTTGAGTTTATTTTTGAAAAAACGCAAATATGCCGAACATTTTGAAAATTGTGCAATTTTAAAACTTAATTTTTATTCCCTTAAAACAAAGAAATATGTCACACAAAATAGTTAATAAATAACATTTTCCACATGTCTACTTTACATCCGCACAATTTTGGAACCAAAATTTTTTTTGTTAGGAAATTATAAGGGTTAAAAGTTGACCAGCGATTTCTAATTTTTACAACAAAATTTACAAAGCCATTTTTTTTAGGGACCACCTCACATTTGAAGTCACTTTGAGGGGTCTACATGACAGAAAATACCAAAAGTGACATCATTCTAAAAACTGCACCCCTCAAGGTACTCAAAACCGCATTCAAGAAGTTTATTAACCCTTCAGGTGCTTCACAGGAGCTGAAGGAAAAAATTTATATTTAACTTTTTAGTCACAGAAATTATCTTTTGCAACTTTTTTTAATTTTACAAGGGTAAAAGGGAAAAATGGACAGATAAGGTTGTTGTGCAATTTCTCCTGAGTATGCCGATACCCCATATGTGGTGGAAAACCACAGTTTCGGCGCACGGTAGGGCTCGTAAGGGAAGGAGCGCCGTTTGACTTTTTCAAACCAAAATTGTCTGGAATTAAGATTGGACGCCATGTCGCGTTTGGAAAGCCCCTGATGCGCCTAAACAGTGGAAACCCCCCACAAGTAACACCATTTTGGAAACTAGACCCCCTATGGAACTTATCTACAGTCAGGGCCAGAAATATTTGGACAGTGACACAAGTGTTGTTATTTTTAGCTGTTTACAATAACATGTTCAGAAATACAATTATATATATAATATGGGCTGAAAGTGCACACTCCCAGCTGTAATCTGAGAGTTTCCAAATCGGAGAAAGGGTTTAGGAATCATAGCTCTGTAATGCATAGCCTCCTCTTTTTCAAGGGACCAAAAGTAATTGGACAATGGACTCTAAGGGCTGCAATTAACTCTGAAGGCATCTCCCTCGTTAACCTGTAATCAATGAAGTAGTGAAAAGGTCTGTGGTGGATTCGAGGTGTGTGGTTTTGCATTTGGAAGCTGTTGCTGTGACCAGACAACATGCGGTCAAAGGAACTCTCAATTGAGGCGAAGCAGAACATCCTGAGGCAGAAAAAAAAAGAACAAATCCATCAGAGAGATAGCAGACATGCTTGGAGTCGCAAAATCAACAGTCGGGTACATTCTGAGAAAAAAGGAATTGACTGGTGAGCTTGGGAACTCAAAAAGGCCTGGGCGTCCACGGATGACAACAGTGGTGGATAATCGCCGCATACTTTCTTTGGTGAAGAAGAACCCGTTCACAACATCAACTGAAGTCCTGAACACTCTCAGTGAAGTAGGTGTATCTGTCTCTAAGTCAACAGTAAAGAGAAGACTCCATGAAAGTAGATACAAAGGGTTCACATCTAGATGCAAACCATTCATCAATTCCAAAAATAGACAGGCCAGAGTTAAATTTGCTGAAAAACACCTCCAGAAGCCAGCTCAGTTCTGGAAAAGTATTCTATGGACAGATGAGACAAAGATCAACCTGTACCAGAATGATGGGAAGCCAAAAGTTTGGAGAAGAAAGGGAACGGCACATGATCCAAGGCACACCACATCCTCTGTAAAACATGGTGGAGGCAACGTGATGACATGGGCATGCATGGCTTTCAATGGCACTGGGTCACTTGTGTTTATTGATGACATAACAGCAGACAAGAGTAGCCGGATGAATTCTGAAGTGTACCGGGATATACTTTCAGCCCAGATTCAGCCAAATGCTGCAAACTTGATTGGACGGCGCTTCATAGTACAGATGGATAATGACCCCAAGCATACAGCCAAAGCTACACAGGAGTTCATGAGTGCAAAAAAGTGGAACATTCTTCAATGGCCAAGTCAATCACCAGATCTTAACCCAATTGAGCATGCATTTCACTTGCTCAAATCCAGACTTAAGAGGGAAAGACCCACAAACAAGCAAGACCTGAAGGCAGCGGCTGTAAAGGCCTGGCAAAGCATTAAGAAGGAGGAAACCCAGCGTTTGGTGATGTCCATGGGTTACAGACTTAAGGCAGTGATTGCCTCCAAAGGATTCGCCACAAAATATTGAAAATAAAAATATTTTGTTTGGGTTATGTTTATTTGTCCAATTACTTTTGACCTCCTAAAATGTGGAGTGTTTGTAAAGAAATGTGTACAATTCCTACATTTTCTAACACATATTTTTGTTCAACCCTTCAAATTAAATGTTACAATCTGCACTTGAATTCTGTTGTAGAGGTTTCATTTCAAAACCAATGTGGTGGCATGCAGAGCCCAACTCGCGAAAATTGTGTCACTGTCCAAATATTTCTGGCCCTGACTGTATATCTGTTGTGAGCACTTTGAACCCCCAACTGTTTCACAAAAGTTAATAATGCCTGGGTGTTAAAAAAAAAAAAAAAAATAACAATTTTCCACAAAAATGATTTTTTTAGTCCCAAATTTTGATTTTTCCCAAGGAAATTGGACCCCAAAAGTTGTCCAATTTGTCCTGAGTACGCTGATACCAAATATGTGGGGGGGGGAGGGAACTGTTTGGGCGCAAGGCAGGGCTTGGAAAGGAAGTAATGTTTTGGAATGCAGATGTTAATGGGGGTCATGTTCTATTTGCAGAGCCCCTGATGTGCCTAAACAGTGGAAAACCCCCACAAGTGACCCCATTTTGGAAACTAGACCCCCTAAGGAACTTATCTTGATCTGTGGTGAGCACTTTGAACCCCCAAGTGCTTCACGCAAGTTTATAATGCCTGGGCATGAAATTAAAAATCCTATTTTTTTCCCACAAAAATTATCTTTTAGTCACCAATTTTTTATTTTCCCAAGGGTAACAGGAGAAATTGGACCACAAATGTTGTCCAATATGTCCTGAGTATGCTGATACCCCATATGTGGGGGGAACCACTGTTTGGGTGCACTGCAGAGCTCGGAATGGAAGGAGCACCATTTGACTTTTTCCAACCAAAATTGGCTGGAATTGAGATTGGACGCCATGTTGCATTTGGAGAGCCCTGATGGGCCTAAACAGTGGAAACCCCCAACAAGTGACCATATTTTGGAAACTAGACCCCCTAAGGAACTTATCTAGATGTGTGGTGAGAACTTTGAATCCCCAGTTATTTCACTAAAGTTTATAACGCCTGAGCATGAAAATAAAAAAAATCATATTTTTTCCACAAACATGATCTTTTAGTCCCCAACTTTTTATTTTCCCAAGGGTAACAGGAGAAATTGGACCCCAAAAGTTGTTGTCCAATTTGTCCTGAGTACGCTGATACCCCATATGTGGGAGAAAACTACTGTATGGGCACACGTCGGGGCTCGGAAGGGAAGTACTGACGTTTTGGATTGCAGACTTTGATGGAATGGTCTGCGGGCGTCATGTCGCATTTGGAGAGCCCGATGTGCCTAAACAGTAGAAACCCCCCACAAGTGACCCCATCTTGGAAAATAAACCCCCCCAAATTAATTATCTAGATGTGTGGTGAGCACTTTGAACCCCGAAGTGCTTCACAGAAGTTTATAACGTACAGCTATAAAAATAAAAAATCTTTTTTTTTTTTTTTTTTTTGCAAAAATGATTTTTTCGCCCCCAATATTTTATTTTCACAAGGGTAACAGGAGAAATTCGACCCCAAAAGTTGGTGTCCAATTTGACCTGAGTACGCTGATACCCCATATGTGGGGGTAAACACACTGTTTGGGCGCATGGCAGAGCTCAGAAGGGAAGGAGCACTGTTTGACTTTTTCAACGCAGAATTGGCTGGAATTGAGATCAGACGCCATGTCACATTTGGAGAGCCCCTGATGTGCCTAAACAGTGGAAACCCCCCAATTCTAACTCCAACCCTAACCACAACACACTCCTAACCCTAGTCATAATCCTAACCACAAACCTAAACCTAACACACCCCTAACCCTAATCCCAACCCTAATCCTAACTTTAGCCTCAACCCTAACCCTAATTGGAAAATAGAAATAAATACATTTTTTTAATTTTATTATTTTTCCCTAACTAAGGGGGGTGATACTTATAGCGGGTTTTTATGATTGGCAGCTGTCACACGCTAAAAGATGCTTTTTTATTGCAAAAAAATAGTTTTTGCATCACCACATTTTGAGAGCTATAATTTTTGCATATTTTGGCCCAGAGTCATGTTAGGTCTTATTTTTTGCGGGACGAGGTGACATTTTTATTGGTACCATTTTTGAGCACGTGACATTTTTTGATCGCTTTTTATTTCGATTTTGGGAGGTTAGAATGAACAAAAATCAGCAATTCATGAATTTCTTTTGGGGGGGGCGCGTCCACATTCCGCGTGTGGTAAAATTGATAAAGCAGTTTTATTCTTTGGGTTAGTATGATTACAGTGATGCCTAATTTATATCATTTTTTTATGTTTTGGCGCTTTTATACAATGAAAACAATTTTATATAAAAAATACTGTATATACTCGTGTATAAGCCGAGATTTTCAGCCCATTTTTTAGGGCTGAAAGTCCCCTTCTCGGCTTATACGCGAGTCATATGCGGGGGAGGGGGAGCGGGGATGTCTGATCATACTCACCCCTCCGCCGGCGCGTCTCTGCAGCCCCTGCTTCTCCCACGATCTCCGACTCCTTCCTGCAGCGGTCACATGGTACCGCTCATTAAAGTCATATTCATGACTTTAATGAGCGGTACTACGTGACTGCTGTAGGACAGAAGCGCTGCGGAGACCGCCGGAAGAAGAGGAGAGACTGCACAGAGTGACGCGCCAGGGGATGTGGTGAGTATAGCGATATTTACCTATCCCCCTTCCACCGCTGCGCTGCTCCCTCGTCCGACTCCTCTGGCTGTGAATGTTCAGGCAGAGGGCACGATGACGTCGTTAGTGCGTGCCGCGCCCTCTGCCTGATTATTCACTGCCGAGGACCCGGAAGTGGGAGCAGCGCAGTGGTGGCACCGGCACCTGTCCCCCATAGCTTGCCAGTCTCTACGACTGCTCAGGACACCGGCACCTGGCCCCCAGCGACGAGAGTCGAGTATGTCATTTTTTTCCCCCTCTCCCATGACAGCACCACCTGAGAGGGTCTCCGCCCACCAGGACAGGAAACCTACTGAACAAAAAGGGCGGTACCTCTCCTTCGCATCAGTTAGGTTTCCTGTCCTCGTGGAAGATTACAACAGGAGCGGAAGACGGCCAGCGGGCTGACACAGCTGCGGCAGGGGACCTCTTTGTAAAATGTCCCTGCCTGCAGTAATCACGGGGCTGCGCGCACGGGGGGGGGGGGGGAGAAGAGGGTTTTCACCGGGACTGATTAAGATGCTAATGCAGAGCCGGAAACCCATAACCACTAGAATCTATGGTAGAATATGGAAAAGATTTCTAAGCTTTTCAGGACACCAGTTAGGAGGTCCAATTCCGATTAAGCTCATACTGGAATTCCTCCAGAGAGGGATGGAGATGGGGCTAGCTACTAGCACCCGTAAGGTGCAGATATCAGCATTAGGCTGGAGTCAGACGGGCGTATAACTCGTGCGATAATCGCATCGCACTGCACGGACTGGCCTGACACCTCTCCTGACCTGAGCAACACAGCGTGATGGATTACTATGCAGAGGTCAAGCTCAGGTCAGGAGAGCCGACAGCCAGGACAAGTTTTACGATGCGATTCTCGCACGTGAAATACGGCAGTGTGTCTCTGCCCTTAGGGACCCTGTTCAACCACAATTTGGCTGCAAACAGATGGGTAGTCAGGTTTATTAAAGCCTGTCAAAGATCTAGACCAGCACCAGGCCCAAGGGTTCCCCCTTGGGATCTAAATTTAGTCTTGGAAGCATTGACAAAATTTCCCTTTGAACCCCTAGGGGAAACTTCTATCAAAAACCTGACTCTCAAAACGGTGTTCCTGATAGCTTTGACATCAGCGCATAGGGTTAGTGATCTACAAGCCCTATCAATAGAGCCTCCGTTCATGCAGATATTAGAGGATAGGGTTATACTGAAACCAGATCCAGCCTATCTCCCAAAAGTGGCCTCCAAATTTCATAGAAGTCAAGAGGTTATATTGCCCTCCTTCTTCAATGAGCCAATATCAGAGGTAGAATGTAGACTCCACACATTAGATATAAGGAGAACCCTATTACACTATGTAGACAGGACCAGTCAGGATAGGAAAAGCAAGTCCTTATTTGTGTCTTTCCAAGGCAATAGGAAAGGAAGTAGTGTCACGAAAGTATCTTTAGCTAGATGGATTAGGGACGCCATTAGCTTGGCCTACACATCTAGTAAGACACCAGTACCACAGGATGTGAGAGCCCATTCCACCAGGGCTGTGGCGACCTCCTGGGCCGAGAGGGCGGAGGTTTCCATCGAAGAGATATGTAAGGCGGCCACATGGTCTTCCCCTACTACTTTTTATAAACCTTATTGTCTTGATCTGTCCTCCTCTGTTAGCCTGTCTTTCGGTAGAAAGGTGCTGGAAGCGGCTATCCCTCCCTAGGGTGCTTCAGTCTATATAAATCTCTCAGGTGGTGCTGTCATGGGAGAGGGGGAAAAATCTAAGTTACTTACCGTTAACAGGATTTTACAGAGCCCATGACAGCACCCTTGTATTCCCTCCCTCGCTTCTATCACTTATGGTGTGCACTAATTAGGGGTATTAGTAAAAATGTGTTTGGTGGAGGTTATGCTAACTAATTTGTCTGGAGGTCCTCTCGTGCTCTGGAACCGAACTGATGCGAAGGAGAGGTACCGCCCTTTTATTCAGTAGGTTTACTGTCCTGGTGGGCGGAGACCCTCTCTCAGGTGGTGCTGTCATGGGATCTAAAATCACGTTAACGGTAAGTAACTTAGATTTATTTTTATTTTTTGTGGAGCATAAAGGACATATCTGTGGTGCATATGGGGCATAATCTGTGGAGCATATGGGGCATAATCTGTGGAGCATATGGGGCATAATCTGGAGCATATGGGGGCATAATCTGTGGTGCATATGGGGCATAATCTGTGGAGCATATGGGGCATAATCTGGAGCATATGGGGGCATAATCTGTGGAGCATATGGGGGCATAATCTGTGGAGCATATTGGGGGCATAATCTGTGGAGCATATGGGGGCATAATCTGTGGAGCATCATATAGGGGCATAATCTGTGGAGCATCATATAGGGGCATAATCTGTGGAGCATATGGGGGCATAATCTGTGGAGCATATGGGGGCATAATCTGTGGAGCATATGGGGGCATAATCTGTGGAGCATATGGGGGCATAATCATTTTTCACCCTAGGCTTATACGCGAGTCGATAAATTTTCCAGTTTTTAGTGGCAAAATTAGGGGGCTCGGCTTATACACGGGTCGGCTTA
The DNA here is from genome assembly GCA_033576555.1 of Oophaga sylvatica. Taxonomy (NCBI): domain Eukaryota; kingdom Metazoa; phylum Chordata; class Amphibia; order Anura; family Dendrobatidae; genus Oophaga; species Oophaga sylvatica. The sequence goes on from JARQOD010005905.1 coordinate 23,530, forward strand.
TACATGAGTATATACGGTAATTATTTTTGCATCGCTTTATTCTGCGAGCTATAACTTTTTTAATGTTTCGCGGATGATGCTGTATCGTGGCTTGTTTTTTGCGGGACAAGATGACGTTTTCAGTGGTACCATGTTTATTTATATCCGTCTTTCTGATCGTGTTATTCCAGTTTTTGTTCGGCGGTATGATGATAAAGCATTGATTTTTTTTTTTTTTAAGGGGTTCACTAAAGGGGTTAACTAGTGGGACAGTTCTATAGGGCGGGTCGTTACGGACGCGGCGATACCAAATATGTGTACTTTTATGTTTGTTTCTTTTTATTTACAGGAAGAAATTAATTTATTGGGAATATTTTTTTTTCCTTTATTTTGGAATTATTTTTTTTTTTACACTTGTGATTTTTATTTTTTTAACTTTTTTACTTTGTCCCAGGGTGGAATATCAGTGTATAATACCAGATCGCTGGTCTCAGTGTGAACAGCGATCGCTCTGGCAGTGCTGCAGGCTTCCCCAGCGCCTGCTCACGGCAGATACTGAGGAAGCCGCCTCCCTGCAGGACCCGGCGGCCATCTTGGATCCAGGGCCTTGCAGGGAGGAAGGCCTCAGAGCAGCACGATCACATCGCTGCGCGATGCTTCCCTGTGCTCCCGTTACACCGTGATCATGTTGGATCGCGGTGTGCCAGGGGTTAATGTGCCGGGAGTGGTCCGTGACTGCTCCTGGCACATAGTGCCGGGTGTCAGCTGTGATAAACTGCTGACACCCGGCCGCAATCAGCTGCGCTCCCCCCGGGAGTGTGTCCGATCGCTGAGACGTACTATCCCGTCCCTGGGATTAAGACCGAGGTCACATGGACGGGTTAGTGCGTCGGATGACAGAAAGGGGTTAATAAATGTTTAACATGTTAAAAATTATAAAATGTGTCTTCTGCTTTTTCCATGTTTTTTATTTTTACAAGAATTGTTGGAGCCAATTTTCTTTAGAAACATTTTAATATCTGTTTTTTTTTTCTGGAGTTTTTCTTGTAATATGGGAAAGTCTAAGGCCAGAAATAAACCCCATAAATCACTGTACATGGAGACTTTGGGATCAGATCATTTCTGTCCGTTGTGATTGTGGAAACAGAAAATCTTTTCTAAAAGCCTCAAACTTCTGTGTGTGAATCAGAGCTGAGATCTAACGTGATAGAAGATTACAGTGCGGGGAAGACGGGAAACAATCATATAGACGCCGGCGGGGATGGAGTCAGGGACCGACTCTGACAAATATGTCTCTAGAGCCGTAGTAGAAGATAAAGATGTCGTCCTCATCATGAAGTAGTTATTCCTCATGTCACGTGTAATGAATATCTCCTGCAGTATTACTAATGCCGATTCCAGGGTCGGTAATGAGAGGAGAATTAGCGTTATGGAAGATGAGTCTATGAGGAACGTATTCAGCTGCCGACTCCGAGGAAGAAACTGCTTGTTGTCTGTGGCCTAAATATATAGGTTTTATTAGTAGATGTCAAGAAGAAAACTAAATTCTGTAAATAATAAATCTCCTCATATGTTTCCCTTATTATCTCCAGTAATTGTATTATTACAGGATTCTTATGATGTTACATCGCCTCATCTTCTCATTCAGGTCTCTACAATATCGGATCCTCTCAGTGAAGATCTTCTACAGAAGAGAATTTTCCTGATTTACCCATCAAAGATGGATATGGACAGAGACAAGATGGCGGAGAGGATATTACACCTCACCCTAGAGATCCTCTTCCGTCTCATTGGAGAGGTGAGAGATTCTGGTGACGTCACATTACATCATTCTTATCTATGGGAATAACGGACAGAACTGGAGAGATGAGGACTCTGGAAATGTCTGTAGTGAGACTTATTAATGTGTCTCTCCATTACCAGGATTACACAGTGGTGAAGAAGACCTCTAGTGATCGCTGTCAGGACCCTGTGTCTGAGGGATGGGGAAGACCCCCGAGCCAATCACGGGGCCTCCACCTCACCCCCTGATCCATGAGGACATTAATGACCAGAAGATCCTAGAACTCATCTACAAGATGATTGAGCTGCTGACTCTGGGAAAAGTCTAAGTTACTTACCGTTAACGGTATTTTTCGAAGTCCATGACAGCACTACAGAGAGAGGGGATCCGCCCCTTAGGAACAGGAAACCTACAGATACAAAAGGGCGGCACCTCTCCCACGCATCAGTTGGATTACAGAGCATAAGAGGACAACCAAGGTTAAATGGTATACAGCAAAAAAATTTTATGCATCACACAGTAACCTTAATCAATCGTTTATTACATGTGGACTACATAAGCGGAAGAAGTGCACATAAAACCTGGGTGGGAATGTAAGGGTGCTGTCATGGACTTCGAAAAATACCGTTAACGGTAAGTAACTTAGACTTTATTCGAACGTCCATGACAGCACTACAGAGAGAATTACAGAGAGTAATAAGTATTTTAGGGAGGGACCACTGCCTGCAGCACCTTTACTCTGAAAGAAAGATCTGAGGAAGCACCCAAATCTAACCTATAATGAGTGTAAAACGTGTGTGGAGAAGACCACGTAGCTGCCTTACATATTTTGTCAATGGAGACTTCTGCCCTCTCTGCCCATGAAGTTGCCACGGCTCGGGTGGAATGCGCCCTTATCCTTTCAGGTGCCGGCTTGCCCTTTGAGGTGTATGCCAGAGAAATTGCTTCCCTAATCCATCTGGCCAATGAGCTTTTTGTTATTCTACAGCCTTTGTTAATTCCCTGAAAAGAAACAAACAATGCACTGTCCCTTTTCCAGGGATCAGTGACTGCCAAATATTGCAGTAGACATCTTCTGACATCTAACAAATGAAGTTTTATTTCCTTTTGACTAGATGGATTAGGGATGAAAGAGGGGAGAACAATTTCCTGCGTTCTGTGGAAAACGGAAGACACCTTAGGTAGGTATGCCGGATCGGGTTTAAGTATTATTCTGTCATTCAGGACCCGAGTGTAGGGAGATAGTCTAGATAGAGCCTGGATATCACTTACCCTCCTAGCCGAAGTTAATGCTACTAAAAAAGCGGTTTTGAGGGAAAGAGTTTTTATTGATGCTGCTGATATAGGTTCAAAAGGGGGCTCTGTTAAAGCAGTGAGAACAAGGTTCAAGTCCCATGGCATGATTCTCACCTTTACTATGGGTCTCGACCTACCTGCAGCTTTAATGAATCTACTGACCCAGTAATTATTTGCAATGTTGCAACTGAAGAGTGCCCCCAAGGCTGAAACTTGCACCTTAAGGGTGCTTGTGGAGAGGCCTAAGTCTAGACCCTTTTGTAGGAATTCTAGAATCTGGGATATTGGTGTTGGGTCCCCTGCCACCACCCCCGAGCTTTGGAGAAATTTTTTCCAAATCCTAGCGTAGATTCTAGTTGTAACCTCTTTTCTGCTTTTGAGGAGAGTATTAATTACATTAGCAGAAAACCCCTTATCTCTCAGCAGCGACCGTTCAAAATCTACGCCGTCAGGTGGAGGCCCGCTACCCGAGGATGGTAGACTGGACCCTGGGAGAGTAGATCGGGAATATCCGGCAGGACCCTTATCTAGTGGATCTTTTAAAGATCCCATATCATCGAATGGAATGGAGGATTTTTTAGAAGCCTTCGCCACTGCAGTATCCAGCTTCGGGGCCTTATCCCATCTACCCGTCAGGGATCTTCAAAGGGATATCTCCGCTTAAATGCTTGGGGTAAGGAGCCTCTTTTTTCAGGCTTCTTCCACTCTCTGTCTATGAGGCCTTGGATGCTACTGTTTAGTGGAAAGGATCTCCGTTTTTTTGGATCTAAACCACCAAACATCAGCTCCTGAACTGAAAGTTCTGGTTTCGCCTCCTCTACCCCCATGGTGGACCTAACTGACTTGACAAATTTGTCCATCTGGTCCAAGGGAAAACAAAAACGGGTAGCGTCTTCCGTAGAAGACGAGGAGGAAGCCGAAGAGGAAGGCGAGGAGGGTCCTGAGACAACTTCACCCCTGTCATGGGCGGCCGGAGAATCTGAATCAGATAAAACCGGTACAGTTCTACGCCTGGAAGATTCTCCGTGTCTTGAGGACGCTCTCATTTCTGCTCTTATTATTTCCCTCAGGCTTTCGGTGAAATCTGGAGTCTCTTCCGTTATCTAAAAAGGGAAGGGGCATAGGGGGGAGGGTTACTATCTCATCCAGGCCCCTGCCCTTCCCCTTAAAATGCCCTACCGTTCGTTGCTGTCATGCTGTCTAATGATATGTATACAATGTCAGTAAACTATTAATACAGGAACAACACTCTATACAACAACTAGTATAGCAACATCAGCATGTAAGTATAGAATAGATTTACCTGACACGATATCTGCTGAACTCAGGGTTAATCTTGAGGACTTGATGAGCTGAAACAGGAAAGAGGTGGACCGGGATCTAACCTGACCCTAAACTGGGGTCCTAACTAATCCCACCTTGGAGGTACTGATAATGGTTCAGAGGTCCAAGTCTCCAACCTAACCCTGTCTCCTATCAGACCCTGAACCCTGTAATCAGTCCTAAGAAGGATCCTGACTACCACCAAAGGGATATGGGCTGATCTTAGCTAAATACACAGATTAGACATATAAGACAGACAGGATAACACTCGCTTGCATACACACTCAAACACCAAAGGAAAATAAATGGTCTGGGAAATAAACTCTAACCAAGTTGAGCTTAGAACAACTAAGGAGCTCACAACTAAAGTCTATACAGATTCATTCCTATCTGTGGTCTGCATGAAGGTTTCACTGGCAACTCCCCAAGCAGACAACCAGGAATTTAAAGGAAACCAATCAACAAATAATCAATTGCAGCCGGGAGAAACTGCACCCAGTCCCAGAACCGAGCACAGACAGAATTAACTCCCTAGCTGCCAAACACAAAGAAACAGCAGCTCAGCTGTGAGAAGTCAAAATGTGCAACCGCGACGATCTTCATGGCAATGCACACATGACAGTACCCCCCTTCTACGAGGGGCCTCCGGACCCTCAGGGCCAGGCCTGCCCGGGTGAGTTCTGTGGAAGGTCCGAACCAAACGATCTGCGTTAACATCAGACGCAGGGACCCACGTCCTCTCCTCTGGACCATACCCCTTCCAATGCACCAAGTACTGAAGGGACCGGCGATTCAGACGTGAGTCAATGATCTTTGATACTTGAAATTCCAAGTTACCATTGACCAACACAGGAGGAGGAGGTAGAGGTGACGGTATGACTGGTGCCACATACCTTTTAAGTAATGACTTGTGGAACACATTATGAATTTTAAACGTAGGAGGGAGGTCCAGACGAAATGCCACAGGATTAATTATGGAACTGATCCTGTACGGCCCGATGAATCTGGGACCCAGTTTCCAGGAGGGCACTTTAAGTTTTATATTCCTGGTAGACAACCATACCAGATCGTTCACATTCAGATCTGGACCAGAAACTCTCCTCCTATCAGCCATACGTTTGTAACGGTTCCCCATCGCACTCAGATTATTCAATACACCTCTCCACACAGAAGCAAGTGACGACGAGAAACGCTCCTCCTCAGGAACCCCAGAAGGGCCCCCCCATTGAAAGTACAAAACTGGGGATGAAAACCATATGCCCCAAAAAACGAGGACTTACCATGGACTCGCTCCGCCTGTTGTTAAGAGCGAACTCTGCCAGAGGCAAGAAAGAAGACCAGTCCTCTTGGTTCTCTGAGACAAAACACCGGAGATATGTCTCTAAGCTCTGATTCAGACGCTCTGTCTGACCATTGGTCTGCGGATGAAAAGCCGAGGAAAATGACAATTGCATCCCCCGACGTAAACAAAATGCCCTCCAAAATTTGGACACAAACTGAGACCCCCTATCTGACACCACATCAGAAGGCAACCCATGAAGTCTAACGATCTCCCTAATGAACACCTGCGCCAGAGTTTTAGCATTAGGGAGTGCAGGAAGAGCAACGAAATGTGCCATCTTACTGAACCTGTCAACAACCACCAGTATGACAGTATTCCCTGACGACGGAGGAAGGTCCGTAATGAAGTCCATAGATAAATGAGTCCATGGACGCTCCGGAAGTTTCAAGGGTAAAAGGGTCCCAGACGGACGGGTATGAGGGGTTTTAGAGCGAGCACACACCCCACATGACGCGACAAAAGTTATAACATCTTTATTAGCATTAGGCCACCAAAACCGGCGAGAAAGGAGATCTAAAGTAGCCTTACTCCCTGGATGTCCTGCTAGAGCAGAATTATGATGTGCCTCAATAACCTTTTGTCTCAACAGATTTGGGACAAACAGTCTCCCTGGAGGTCCTGCAGGGGCGTCCCCCTGAGCCTCTAACACCTCCTCCTCAAGCTCAGAACATACAGCCGACACTACCACCCCCTCCTGAAGGATAGGAATCGGGTCATCCGTTTTCCCGGCCCCTGGGAAACTGCGAGACAAGGCATCAGCCTTTACATTCTTTGACCCCGGGCGATAAGTGACGACAAAATTAAACCTGGTAAAAAACAACGACCATCGAGCTTGTCTGGAATTCAGACGCTTAGCGGATTCCAAATACAACAGGTTCTTGTGATCAGTAATAACGGTAACCGGGTGGACTGCCCCCTCCAAAAAGTGACGCCATTCTTCAAAAGCTAACTTAATGGCCAAAAGTTCCCTATTGCCGATATCATAATTCCTTTCGGCGGACGACAATTTCTTAGAAAAGAAAGCGCACGGATGCCATTTACCAGGGGACGGACCCTGGGACAATATAGCACCCACCCCTACGTCAGACGCATCCACCTCCACAATGAACGGCTGAGATGCATCTGGTTGGATGAGAACGGGTGCCGAAGCAAAACATTTCTTCAAAGAGGAAAAGGCTTGGCAAGCTTTGTCCGACCATTTAGAAAAATCCGTCACTTTTCTTGTCATGTCAGTGAGAGGTTTGACGACAGATGAGAAATTACAAATAAATTTCCGGTAGTAGTTAGCAAACCCCAAAAAACGCTGCAGAGCCTTAAGATCCCCTGGCTGATCCCATTCAAGCACTGCTCTCACCTTTCAGGGTCCATACGGAAACCGGAGGCTGACACCAAAAAACCCAAAAACTGAAGTTCCTGTACGGCAAATACACACTTCTCCAGTTTGGCGTATAATTTATTGTCTCGCAAGATCTTCAACACCTGTCTCACATGCTCCTGATGAGACACAAGATCTGGCGAGTAAATTAAAATGTCGTCCAAATATACAACCACAAACAGCCCCACAAGGTGACGAAAAATGTCATTAACAAAATGTTGGAATACTGCTGGTGCAGTAGTCAGACCAAAAGGCATGACTAGGTTCTCATAATGTCCCTCCGGCGTGTTAAACGCCGTTTTCCACTCATCCCCCTCTTTTATCCTAATCAGATTATACGCCCCCTGAGATCCAATTTAGAAAACCATTTGGCGCCAACAATTTGATTGAAGAGATCAGGAATAAGAGGGAGTGGATACGGATCTCGAACAGTAATCCGATTAAGTTCGCGGAAATCCAAGCAAGGGCGTAGGCCTCCATCTTTCTTCTTCACAAAGAAGAACCCCGCGGCTACTGGGGAAGATGAAGGTCTAATATGCCCTTTGGCCAGACTTTCAGAAATATAATCTTTCATAGCCTGCCTCTCAGGACCAGAAAGATTATACAACCTAGCTTTAGGCAACTTAGCATCAGGAAGGAGATTAATAGAGCAGTCATACACGCGATGAGGAGGCAACTCCTGACACCCCTCCTCAGAGAAAACATCCCAAAATCCTCCAAAAAAGGAGGCAATGTACTAGGCACGACCGCACTGATGACTGTGTTCATGCAGTTGCTTTTGCAAAACTCACCCCATTGGCTTATTTCTCTGGACTGCCAATTAATCACAGGGTTATGTTTAATCAACCAAGGAAGTCCCAACACAATGGGAGTAGGTAGACCCTCCAACACATAACAAGATAATTGTTCCCTATGTATTGCCCCTACCCGAAGGTCAATGTTATGAACCACATGAACAAAGCTACCTTGGCCGAGAGGCCTGGCGTCAATGGAGAATATAGGGATCGGTTTGACCAATACACTCAGATGCATACCTTGAGCCTGAGCAAACTGAGCATCAACCAGATTAGCCCCGGAACCACTATCAAGAAGAACAGACAATCTCTCCACTCTCGTACCAACTACCACCTCCACTGGTACAAGGAACTGAGAAGAACTGGCGGATGAAATACATACTCCCAGGTTGTCGTCCACCACACAACCTGGGATTAACAGTTTTCCGGCGACTTTTGGCTCAACAAGGCACGGGATGGACATTCTCCAACAAAATGTCCCTCTTTCCCGCAGAAAAAACATCTTCTAGTCCTGCGGCGTACCGCCAATCCCCTCCTACGAAATGATGTCCCTCCCAACTGCATAGGCTCATCCGAACAGACAAGGGGAACCTCAACATAAGGGACTTTAGTGGTAGGTGGAGAAACAACAGGGAGTGGGGTTACCTCACCCCTCTCCCGAAGCCGTCTATCAGTACGGATAGCTAAGGCCATAGCAGCCTCCAGAGAAGGAGGAGACTCATACTGAGCCAAAACGTCTTTTAATTTATCAGAAAGCCCATGACAAAACTGGCTCCTAAGAGCTGGGTCATTCCACTGAGTATCTGTGGCCCATCTACGAAACTCAGAAGCAAATTCCTCTGCCGGACGATCTCCCTGCTGTATCTTACGTAATTTTGTCTCAGCAAGAGAGACCCGATCTGGGTCATCATATACCAATCCCAGGGCAGTAAAAAATTGATCTACAGACAGTAGAGCCGGGGATCCCGGAGGAAGGGAAAATGCCCAGGATTGAGGGTCCCCTTGCAGAAGTGAGATAACAATTCCCACTCTCTGCTCCTCACTCCCTGATGATCGAGGCCGAAGCCGAAAATACAATTTACATGCCTCCCGGAAGGTGAAAAATTTGTCTCGCCCACCAGTGAACCTGTCCGGGAGAGCAACCTTAGGTTCAACTCTCGTTTGCTCCAGGGGAGACAAAACTTTGGACTTAATGTCCGTCAGCTCCATGGATAATCCCTGCAACTGCAGAGCCAGCTGGGCTACTGGATCCATGGTAACTGGAGATAATTTTTAAGGCCAGTGAAAATGTCACGCTGTCTAATGATATGTATACAATGTCAGTAAACTATTAATACAGGAACAACACTCTATACAACAACTAGTATAGCAACATCAGCATGTAAATATAGAATAGATTTACCTGACACGATATCTGCTGAACTCAGGGTTAATCTTGAGGACTTGATGAGCTGAAACAGGAAAGAGGTGGACCAGGATCTAACCTGACCCTAAACTGGGGTCCTAACTAATCCCTCACCTTGGAGGTACTGATAATGGTTCAGAGGTCCAAGTCTCCAACCTAACCCTGTCTCCTATCAGACCCTGAACCCTGTAATCAGTCCTAAGAAGGATCCTGACTACCACCAAAGGGATATGGGCTGATCTTAGCTAAATACACAGATTAGACATATAAGACAGACAGGATAACACTCGCTTGCATACACACTCAAACACCAAAGGAAAATAAATGGTCTGGGAAATAAACTCTAACCAAGTTGAGCTTAGAACAACTAAGGAGCTCACAACTAAAGTCTATACAGATTCATTCCTATCTGTGGTCTGCATGAAGGTTTCACTGGCAACTCCCCAAGCAGACAACCAGGAATTTAAAGGAAACCAATCAACAAATAATCAATTGCAGCCGGGAGAAACTGCACCCAGTCCCAGAACCGAGCACAGACAGAATTAACTCCCTAGCTGCCAAACACAAAGAAACAGCAGCTCAGCTGTGAGAAGTCAAAATGTGCAACCGTGACGATCTTCGTGGCAATGCACACATGACAGTTGCATGCATGGCTGGCATAACCTTTTAGGGCAAGCGTCAGGCAGAGGGCAAGCACAAAAGGCACATTCCCTGTGCTTGCTTTTCACCGAACATTTCTTCCCCTAGTAACAGACACAGAATGGGGGAAAAAACTGCATTACTGGGTGTTCTATTAGACGATCTCTTACCCAGACCATGCAGCAGTAGGTACCGGATCACGGGGAGGGGTCTTTTTCCCAGCTGCGGAACTTCTGCGGCTGGCGTCCCTGGCCGAAGAGGAGCGCTCTGTCTGCTGCTGCTGGCTCTCCTGATGCACCGAGGAAGCTTCTGCAGTGTTCATTGCAAAATGGGGCAGAAGCGCATTTCCTCCTTCTCAGGCCTTTAAATACTCCCCGGATATCCGGGTCAGCAGGACTGGCCAGGGGTCCTCCCCCTCCCGCTTCCCGCCCCACAGCCCCCCTGCACCTCCCCGCCGCTCCCACAGTAGGCGCTGCCTCACCCATGGTGCAGCCGCCGAAATTTTCAAAAATGCCGGCCGGTGTCCCATATCCGGTTCCGGCCAGGAGACTCCGCCCCCTTATTCAGCGCTCCCACCGGAGATCCCGATACCGCCGCACCGATCAGGCCAGTAGCGTCTCCCGCCGCCTCGCCCAGCCCCGTCGCCGCAGCAGCGGAGCGCCATGAAAAAACCTCCAAATTCCCCACCGCCCGCCGCGCCGTCCATGGCAGAGACGCGCGGCGGGAAATTCAAAAAATCCCCCGCCGCGCCGTCCAAAGCAGAGACGCGCGGCGGGAAATTCAAAAAATCCCCCGCCGCGCCGTCCATGGCAGAGACGCGCGGCGGGAAATTCAAAAAATCCCCGCCGCGCCGTCCAAAGCAGAGACGCGCGGCGGGAAACTCAAAAAATCCCCCCCGCGCCGTCCAAAGCAGAGACGCGCGGCGGGAAATTCAAATTCAAAAATAAAAAAAATTTTTTTTTTCATATGGCTGCACCACCAGCAGGCCCCCATGACAGGACCGCAGGAGAGAACAGGAAGTACCGGGACCAGGGAGCGGGGGAGAATACTTACCAACCGGCGCTGGCTGGGAGACAGGGATCCACTGGATACTGCTCCACCTGCTCCGCACACTGCCGTGGAATCCTACCCGGACCCACCGTGGTGCTTCCAGGAGCTCCGCACCGGTCTAGGTAGGAGATCCCCCCGCTACCTGGGTCGACCGGCCCGCCTGGGTCCTCCTGAAGATCTTCATCTGTAGGAAACCCGTCCTTTAGGAACAGGAAACCAACTGATGTGTGGGAGAGGTGCCGCCCTTTTGTATCTGTAGGTTTCCTGTTCCTAAGGGGCGGATCCCCTCTCTCTGTAGTGCTGTCATGGACGTTGGAATAAATGGTCGCTGGGGGGCGGCGCATGCTCAGAATGAAATCTTGGCAACGAGATCTCGTCCCAAGATCTTGTCTCCTGAGGTCTCATTGCTGAGATCTCAATCTGCTGTGATGCGGTGGTCTCTGGGAAAATGGTCGCTGGGGGCGGCGCATGCTCAGATCTCGTCCTGATATATCGTCTCTGAGATCTGGGTGCCGAGATCTCAATCTGAGCATGCGCAGCTCCCAGCGGCCATTTTCCCAGAGGCCACCGCATCGCAGCAATGGATCTGCGGGGGCCTCCAGGCTTTCAGAAAATGCAAGCAAAGCCCCCCTGCACCACAGAGCATCACACCGCACCACAGAGCTCGACTGCTGCACCAGCCTGGGAAGGGAGGCTGCATCACCCTGCAGCGTCAGACTGGGACTGCCACCACAGTATTTTGTAAGTATATTCCGACTATAAGACGTACCCATCTTTTCCCCAAAAGTTTTTTGGGGAAAAAGTGCGTCTTATAGTCTGAAAACTATGGACATAATAAATAAAAAATCTATGAAAATGAATAAATGAAATTCAGACATTGCTTTTCAACCATGCTTCCACAGAATTTTAAAAAAAATAAAACTCATGAAATAGGCCTGGACAGAAATGATGGTACCCCTGAAAATAATGTGACAAAAGGGACATGTTAAATCATGGTGTGTCCACTAATTAGCATCACAGGTGTCTACAATCTTGGAATCAGTGAGTGGCCTGTATAGAGAGCTACAGATACTGACTGTGCTGTTTGGTGACATGGTGTGTATCACACTCAACATGGACCAGAGGAAGCGAAGGACAGAGTTGTCTCAGGAGATTAGAAAGAAAATTATAGACAAACATGTTAAAGGTAAAAGTTATAAGACGATCTCCAAGCAGCTTGATGTTCCTGTGACTGTAGGTGCACATGTTATTCAGAAATTTAATATCCATGGGACTGTAGCCAACCTCACTGGACGTGGCCGCAGGAGGAAAATTGATAGCAAATCAAAGAGACGGATAATACGAATGGTAACAAAAGAGCCAGAAAAACTTCTCAATAGACTAAAGGTGAACTTCAAGCTCAAGGAACATCAGTGTCAGATCACACCATCTGTTGTTGTATGAGCCAAATTGGCCTTCATGGAGATGACCAAGGAGGACAAAAAAAGGGGGAGAAGCCAGCGCTGCACATGGTCAGCATGTAATACATTAAGTGCATCTGCACATATTGGTTTCTGTTTTTTTAAAAATGAGACATTTGGCAAATAATTGATCAATTCTTTGAGCCACCCCGCCACGACAAGGCATTCTCATATGGGGCAGTCCTACTCTACGTCTTTTATTTTCGCTGTGCCATTACGGCCTCCTAAATATATTAAAAGCAAAACTGCAAAAAAACTGCAAAAGTAAGACTGCAAAAAAAACTGCAAAAGTACCTGAAGCATAGCTGAATCACTCCCATGGTGCCAGTAAGGCAAGCGCAGGTAAAAGCCGACCAGGTCCAGAGATGGACATTTCAGATCTGACCTCTACACTGCCAAACCAGCAACCACAGATGAAGGGTGAAACAGGCCCAGATACAGGTGCACAATCATGCAGAGCCTGGGGCAGGGCAGGTCTGCTGTATGTGTGTACAGCAGCCTAGGTCAATCACAAAAAGAAAAAAAAAAAACAGATAAAATAGCATGTATAACCCGGCGCGCACGGCAACAAGTGGTGGTCAGCCACTTACCAATAACAAGCAAAAAAGGGGGGAGAAGCCAGAGCTGCACATGGTCAGCATGTAATACATTAAGTGCATCTGCACATATTGGTTTCTAACTGTTTTTTTTTTTAAATGAGACATTTGGCAAATAATTGATCAATTCTTTGAGCCACCCCTCCACGACTGTGGTTGCTGGTCTGGCAGTGCAGAAGTCAGATCTGAAATGTCCATCTCCGGACCTGGTCGGCTTTCACCTGCGCTTGCCTTACTGGCACCATGGGAGTGATACAGCAATGCTTCAGGTACTTTTGTTTTGATTTATTGCAGTCTTGCTTTTATACATTCAGGAGGCCGTAATGGCACAGCGAATATAAAAAACGTAGAGTAGGACTGCCCCATATGAGAATGCCTTGTCGTGGCGGGGTGGCTCAAAGAATTGATCAATTATTTGCCAAATGTCTCATTTTTAACACAGTTAGAATCCAATATGTGCAGATGCACCCGGGCTGCCACCTCGCTGCCACTTCACCGCCACCACCCGAGCTGCCGCCTCGCTGCCACCACCAGAGCTGCCGCCTCGCCGCCACCACTACCAGAGCTGCCGCCACCACCAGAGCTGCTGCCTCGCCACCACCAGAGCTGCCGCCACCCCGACCTTCTGTTTCTTCCCCATTATCCCGTAGAATGTAAGTCCGCAAGGACAGGGTCCTCTCCCCTCTGTACCAGTCTGTCATTGTAAATTTGTTTACTGTAAACGATATCTATAACTTTGTATGTAACCCCTTCTCATGTACAGCACCATGGAATTAATGGCGCTATATAAATAAATAATAAATATTACATGCTGACCATGTGCGGTGCTGGCTTCTCCCCCCTTTTTTTTTACCTGATATTGGTACGTGGCTGACCACCACATGTTGCCGTGCGCTCTGGGTCATGCACGCAGTTCTATCTGTGTTTTTTTGGTGATTGACCTAGGCTGCTGTGCACACACAGCAGCCCTGCCCAGCCTGGGCGCTGCTTGATTTTACACCTGTATCTGGGCCGGTTTCACCCTTTATCTGTGGTTGCTGGTTTGGCAGTGCAGAAGTCAGATCTGAAATGTCCATCTCCGGACCTGGTCGGCTTTCACCTGCGCTTGCCTTACTGGCACCTTGGGAGTGATACAGCAATGCTTCAGGTACTTTTGTTTTGATTTTTTGCAGTCTTGCTTTTATACATTCAGGAGGCCGTAATGCCACAGCGAATATAAAAAACGTAGAGTAGGACTGCCCCATATGAGAATGCCTTGTCGTGGCGGGGTGGCTCAAAGAATTGATCAATTATTTGCCAAATGTCTCATTTTTAACACAGTTAGAATCCAATATGTGCATATGCACTTTATATATTACATGCTGACCATGTGCGGCGCTGGCTTCTCCCCCCTTTTTTTTGACCAAGGAGGACACCATTGTTGAAAAAAATCATAGAAAAGCCAGACTGGAATTTGCCAAACTACTTGTTGACAAGCCACAAAGCTTTTAGGAGAATGTCCTATGGACAGATAAGACAAAAATTGAACTTTCTGGCAAGGCACATCAGCTCTATGTTCACAGAAAAATGAGACATATCAAGAAAAGAACACTGTCCCTACTGTGAAACATGGAGGAGGCTCTGTTATGTTCTGGGGCTCCTTTGCTGCATCTAGTAAAGTAAAGAAAACCGGGCACACTCAGGACATGCAATGTGAATGAATTTTATTGTGCAATACATACGATAGGCACAAACGTTTCCATCCAAATCGGACCTTCATCAATGTGCTAGAATAAACAAATGTGAAACTAAATAATAACAAAAAAAGAAACAAAGTATATACAAAGAAGAATTGCACAATATAGGGAAATTGAACTACAGTCCAAAATATAATAAGGGCTAAACTTTAGAGGAAAAATGAGAGGATAACAGCCAAAAAAAAGAGCCTTATAACATGGATAATATGGAAATGGCATAGAGTAATCACTTTACCTAAGTACGTAGTATTGCTGAAGTTAGTGTGCGTACGCGCAGAGAATAAAGCTGTAATAGAGAGGGTGGTTTGTGAGAACCGTCAATGTGATTAGTGACTATGTGTGGGGTTTAAGCAAAGAAATCACATACCCTGTATAAAAAACACAGCCTTGGATAGGATGTCCCAGAACACAGGGGAAGAAAATCTGAGGGGTAGTGAATAATAGTGATCGGTATAATTGCCATAATGTCCTCAGTATGCAGGAGGCCAAAAAATGATCTGTGCCGGTGACAGAGTTAGACTTACCCTGTAAAGTGGTAGAGGATCGCTATAGACACGGAATCCACCGCAAGTCATATAAGACAGTGAGCGCTCATGTGGAACATAAATACCTGCTGTCTGGGAGCTGAAAACGGCATGTGACGCAAGTGATGAGAAAGGGAAGTAGCCCATGCGGTTCACAAGCCGGAAGTGACCGCTTGCTGCGTTCCAGTGAGTCAGAGAGCGTCAGAGCCGTGTATTGTGGGCGGAGCCAGTCCGCAAACGTCATAGGTGGGTGTGTCTATGTGCCAGAGGGCCGGCTGAGGGATATACAGAGCGGTATTCAAGATACAGTATGTGCAGATGATGAGGAACACAAGAGAGTGAGGAATTCTCAATATAGACGATTCTGAAATATAGAAAAAGGCAATTAGAAAGGCATATTATAAACATAGTCCATATATATCTTTTCTACAGATAACAATTTTTGACAAATGAATGTACCAACTAAAATGGTGGTAGTTAAATGGACGAAACAATCAGGTATCGTGGATAAGGAGATATCAATGATTGAAATCAGATGTAAAGATATAAAATCTAATATTATATTATGCGGATTATTTATGGGTTTTTTAAATAAAGGCTTGCAGATCATAGTCCTTATTGAGGCCCATAGGGGTCATTGTCCTAAGTTTGTGAATCCAATATGCTTCTCTTTTCTTCAGCATAAGGACTCTATCGCCCCCTCGTCGTGGTGGGGGGACAGGTTCAATGATTTGGAACTTAAGTTGGGTGACAATATGACCTGAATTGACAAAATGATGCGGAATCGGTAGTAAAGTATTACGGCATCTGATGGTAGATTTATGTTTTGATATCCTATCCTTGATTCGCTGAGTTGTTTCACCAATGTATGCAAGACCACATGGACATTTAATTAGATAGATCACAAATGTGGAATTACATGTAAAATATCCTTGGACAGGGTATCTTTTCCCTGTATGGGGATGATGAATGGAATCCCCTCTGAGTACATTGCCACACTCATTACAATTAAGACACGGGAAAGTCCCATTCTTCGGAGCATGCAGAAAACGTTGCATGGTATATGTAGGAGGGGGGCCAAAATCGGCCCTGACCAGAGTATCTCTGATGTTTCGTGCTCTTTTAAAACATGGGAGAAATGGATGCTTAAAAGAGTCTACCTTTGGGTGGGCTTCATGCAACAGATGCCAGTGCCTGCGTATCGTCCTGTGTATGATATATGCTGAGGGATGGAAGCAATGTACAAAAGGAAAGCGACGTGATGTATCAGTGGGTACAGATTGTGCTGATTGATTATTGCTTTGTAATGTACGAGGGGGGTAGCCCCTACTAGTGAATTTAGATCTCATCTCAGCAATTCTATTATTGAGAGTGGTCGGATTAGTGACTATTCTTTTCAATCTTTGAAATTGTGACCTGGGGAGAGACGCCTTCATCTTGTCGGGATGGAAGTTGTCGTAATGCAAGAGGCTATTACGATCAGTCGACTTGGTGAACAAGTCCGTAGAGAGATTACCCTCAGAATCTTTTAGGACCATGGTGTCCAGGAAACTAATGTTATGAAGGTCGTAGGACATGGTAAAGTCTAGACCAGGCCATGAGGATTTTAGAATGTTCAGAAACTGTTCTAAGGTCGTTGTGTCACCCCGCCAGATGCAGAAGATGTCATCAATATACCTCTTCCACACCAATACTCCTGCCCTCGGCTGAGTTAGTTGACCTCCTGTGTGCCTGTGCCTTATCTTGTTGCTTGTTTGGTTTTGACCCGGTCCGTCTCTTCGTTGTGAGTTTGTCTACTGTCTTGGTACTGTGTATTTGCCCGTTCTAGTTTTCTGATCCCTTGGCTACGTTCTGGTTATTCTCTGCCTGCTCCTCTTGTACTGCGTTGCTCCCTCTGTGTATGACCTGGCTATCCTGACGATCCGTTTTGTCTATGCCCCTTGGTAACTCTGTCCCGTAGTTACCCTTCTAGGAGTTTTCCTTCTGCTCCTAGCTCTTGGAGCTTAGGCCACGCCCACCAGCAGTCACGTGTTTCAGGTCCTCCGGCCTGAAGTATTCTCTATCTGTTACTGCTCCCTCTGAGAGACCTGTAGCCAGCTCCGCCCCTTGGCAGTCACGTGCTTAGGGTCCTGTTAGTCTGAAGCACGCATCTTCACCGCTACTGCCCCGCTGCACAGGTATCTTTGAGTGCAGTCTGTCTTATTCAGGACACGCGCACTGGCTCAGTGAGCAAGTGCAGTGCGGTGATCGTGATATTATAACTGACCGCTACTTTTTTTTTTTTTCTCCTGTGTGTGTTATGGATCCTATGTATGCCCTTTCTGAGCAGGTAAAGCACCTGACTCAGATGTCTCAGAAACTGAATGAGGAACATCAAGTTCTGGCTCAGTCTCAGCAGCTGATGGCTGACACTGTGCAGGGGGCTTTATCATCTGGTGGCCATGGGACAGGGGTTCAAGCTGTTACTTTAGTTTCCCCAGAGCCCCCGGTTAAATTACCGGATACCTTTTCCGGAGATAGAAAGGAATTTTAAAGTTTTCAAAGAGGGCTGTAAGATTTTTTTCTCTTTAAGACCGCACTCTTCTGGGGATGAAAGTCAGAGGGTGGGGGTCATTATGTCTCTGTTAAGGGGAGCCCCCCAGGCTTGGGCTTTTTCCCTTCCTACCACTGCCCTGAGAGAATGACTGTGGATGCATTTTTTGAGGCCCTGGGGCATATTTATGATGAGCCTGATCGAGTGCTGATGGCTGAGGACATGGTGATGAGTTTATGTCAGGGGAAGCACTCAGCCGAGTGGTTTTGCTCAGAGTTCAGACACTGGGCTGCTGAGGTCTGTTGGGATGATGCCGCCCTCTGGGGTTTGTTCTGTAGAGGCCTGTCTTAACGTCTGAAAGATGCCTTGGCACTTCACCCTCCGCCTGATTCTCTGGAGGACGCCATGACACAGGCCGTCCGAATGGATCGCAGGCTGCGGGCGAGAGGTGTGATGCAGGTTGAGATACCATTTTTCTCCAGTGGAAGGGGAGCCAGTCCTGTATTGGAGTCCATGGAGATGGGAGCCATCGACCTCAAAGAGAAAGAAAGGAGACGGAGGCGCTTAGATAAGCTGTGTTTTTACTGCGGTGATCCTGGACATTGGAAAAGTAACTGTCTCTCCTGCCCACCGACTAACAAGCGACTGAGTCTGGGTGATCATCGTGGAGGGCACTCAGACTCTCAGGTACCCTTTCCTTCATTTTCTAAGATACTGTTAAAGGTGGAACTTGGTGTGAAGAACTGCTTTTTCCTTACTTCAGCTTTTGTGGACTGTGGGTCATCCTTGAACCTGATTGACTCTAAGCTGGTGGCCAGCTGTAGATTAGGGACAGTTAGGTTGGAGACTCCTATAAAAATAATGGCCATTGACTCTACACCTCTCACCAAGGACGGTGTCCATTTTGTCTCTGAAGAATTCACCCTCGGGGTGGGGGCCCTTCACCAGGAGCGTATGTCATGTTTTGTTTTGGATAACCTCTCTGCTGGCCTGGTGTTAGGGTTTCCCTGGTTGCAACGGCATAACCCGATTATTGACTGGGATTCCCGTGATATTGTTAAATGGGGATCTAATTGTTCTGAAAGATGTCTTGCTACTGTGTCTGTGTCGTCCGTTGGTCTGGAAGGTATTCCGGAGTACCTGAAGGACTATGCGGACATTTTCTCTGAAAAAGAGGCTGAAGTTTTACCACCACACCGCCCATTTGATTGTGCCATTGACCTGGTTCCAGGTACTAAATTGCCCAAGGCCCGCTTGTATAACCTCTCAGGTCCCGAGCGGGCTGCTATGAAAGAATACATTTCCGAGAGCCTTCGTAAGGGACACATTCGTCCTTCTGTTTCCCCCATGGCGGCGGGGTTCTTTTTCGTTAAGAAAAAAGACGGTGGTTTGCTCCCATGCCTCGATTTTAGAGGTTAAATAAGATAACTGTGAGAAATACTTACCCCCTCCCACTTATTCCTGATTTGTACAACCAGTTGTCTGGGGCTAAGTGGTGTTCGAAATTGGATCTGCGGGGGGCATATAACCTTATCCGGGTCCGGGAAGGGGATGAGTGGAAGACTGCTTTTCTCACTACTGAAGGTTTGTTTGAAAACTTGGTCATGCCTTTCGGTCTGACCAACGCACCAGCAGTCTTCCAAAATTTTATTAATCATGTGTTCTCTGACTTTATTGGGCGTTTTATGGTTGTGTATTTGGATGACATTCTTATCTACTCGCCTGATAAACAAACTCACATTGATCATCTTCGGGCAGTTCTCCAAAGGCTCCGGGAGAACTGTCTCTTTGCTAAGCTAGAAAAATGTTCATTCTTCGTTCAGGAACTGTCTTTTCTGGGGTTCATTGTGTCTGCTGAGGGGTATCGCATGGATCCTAATAAGGTGTAGGCCATTGTTGATTGGGTACAACCTCGTGATTTGAAGGCTCTGCAACGTTTCTTAGGATTCGCAATTTACTATCGCAAGTTTATAAGGGGGTTCTCGCAGGTAGTTAAACCTCTCACAGTTCTGACTCAAAAAGGGGCTGATGTCAAGAATTGGTCAGCTGCAGCGGTGGCGGCGTTTCAGTTTTTAAAAAAATGTTTCATGTCTGCTCCGGTTCTTATTCAACCGGACCCGTCTGAACCATTTATTGTTGAGGTGGACGCCTCGGAGGTGGGGGCGGTGTTGTCCCAGGGACCCGCCACTTTGACTAATTTGAGACCCTGTGCCTTTTTCTCTAAGAAATTCTCTCCTGCGGAGAGAAACTATGATGTTGGGAATCGAGAACTTCTGGCCATGAAGTTGGCCTTTGAAGAATGGAGGCATTTTTTGGAGGGTGCTGTCTATCCTATTACCGTGGTTACGGACCACAAGAACCTAGCTTACATTGAGTCTGCTAAAAGGTTGACTCCTAGACAGGCAAGATGGTCGCTTTTTTTTTTCCCCGATTCCCGTTCTCCATCACTTTTCGGCCAGGATCCAAAAATGTCAAGGCTGATGCCTTGTCACGCAGTCTGGATCCAGTGTCTCCCCCCGAACCTCCATTCTTCAGCCCGGGGTGGTGGGGGCAGTTGTTTCTGCTGGGTTGGAGCAGGAGATTCGGGAAGCTCAGTCTCTTGCCCCTCCTGCTAAGCCAGTGGATAAACTTTTTGTACCAGTTCAATTTCATCTCAGGGTCCTTCGGGAATTCCACGACTCAGTTCTGGGTCGACATCTGGATCTCGGCTACCCGGAGGGCCATCGCTAGGATATTCTGGTGGTCTTCTTTAGCCTCTAATGTTGGGGAATTTGTGTCTGCTTGTGGGGTATGTGCCCGTGCGAAACCCCCCCATAACGGCCGGCGGGGAATTGGTGCCTCTGCAATTCCTGATAGACCATGGACCCATTTGTCCATGGATTTTATCACCAACCTTCCTCCTTCCAAGGGTAATACCGTCATTTGGGTAGTGGTGGACAGGTTTAGTAAACAGGCACATTTTGTACCCTTGATAGCTTTACCTAATGCGGAAACGTTGTCCAGATTGTTTGTTGAGCATGTGGTGCGGTTGCATGGGGTACCCTTGAATGTGGTGTCTGATAGGGGGGTACAATTTGTTTCCAGATTTTGGAGGGCATTTTGTAAGAGGTTGGGTATTGGTCTGTCTTTTTCATCCGCTTATCATCCAGAGACTAATGGGCAGACTGAGCAGACCAATCAGTCTCTAGAGCAAATCCTGCATTGCCTGACCTCAGCCCGACAGGATGATTGGTGTACTGCGTTACCTTTGGCTGAGTTTGCGTTTAACAACCGCATTAAACCAGTCTACGGGCACATCTCCCTTTTTCTGCAATTATGGGTTTCATCCACATTTTTGGGAGTTCTCCCGTTTGGACTCTGGGTGTCCTGGGGCGGATGGGACAATCCAGCGGTTGGGGGAGTTATGGCAGGAGGTCCAAAGGAACATTACGAAGGCTCAGTCTAAATATAGTTTTTTGCTGACAAAAAACGGTCTGTGGGGCTGGTGTTCCAGGTTGGGGATAAGGTATGGTTATTACTAAGAATATAAGGCTCAAGGTCCCCTCTGCGAAACTTGGACCTAAATTTATTGGTCCTTATGAAATTACGGAAGCAGTCAACCCGGTGGCATTTCGGTTGCGTCTCCCTCCGTCTCTACGGATTCCCAACATTTTCCATAGGGCCCTTTTGAAACCTGTGGGGTCCTGTAGGGAAGGACGTTGTCTTCCCCACCACCGGTTTTGGTAGACGGGCAGTCTGAGTACGAGGTGGAACGAATTCTTGACTCTAGGTTTGTCCGTCGTGCTCTTCAGCATCTGATACATTGGAAAGGCTACAGTCCGGAGGACCGGTCGTGGGTTCCTGCCTGTTCTGTTCATGCGGATCAGTTGGTCCGGGCCTTTCATGCCAGGTGTCCTGAGAAACCCGGGGGTCCGGTGGCCCCCATTGAGAGGGGGGTACTGTCATGACCCAGGACGGGGTTTTGTCTTTGTCCCGTCCTGGCCAGATGGGGTTAATGATTTCAGCCTCTTCTGGCAGAAGGCGGTATTTAGCTGCCAAATTTACCCAGGTTGGTGCGTTTATCCTGCCCTCGGGAGTTAGTTGCCTCCTGTGTCCTGTGCCTTGTGCCTAATCTTGTTCCCTTTTTTGGGTTTTTCCCGGTCCGTCTCTTGGTTTTAGTTTGTCTACTGTCTTGGTACTGTGTTTTGCCCCCTTTTGGTTTTTGATCCCTTTGGCCGTTTGGTTATTCTCTGCCCGCTCCTTTGTACTGCGTTGTCCCCCGTGTATGACCTGGCTATCCTGACGATC
>JARQOD010005906.1:0-45651 GCA_033576555.1 Oophaga sylvatica
TAGCACAGTGCCATGGTATAGAGCACAGCCCCACATGATATACCACACAGCCCCACATGGTATACAGCACAGCACCACATGGTATACAGCACAGCACCACATGGTATACAGCACAGCACCACATGGCATACAGCACAGCACCACATGGTATATACACAGTGCCACATGGTATACAACACAGCACCACATGGTATACAGAGCAGCCCAACATGGTATACAGCACAGCACCACATAGCATATAACATCCCCCTCCTTAGAATGGCCCCATAGTCCAGTACTCACTGTTACATTAAAAAAAAAAAAAAAAAAAACCACAATCCTCACCTCTCCTCTTGCCCGCCGCCGCGCCGACACCGGTATAGTTCAATGCGGCAGCATGGGGAGTTAGCGCTGGCAGCAGGCGGGCCCACCTGACTCACGGGCCCCCTTAGTGGCTGTGTGCCGCTAGCTGGGGGCCCCTGGGGAGTGGGGGCCCTAGGCAGCTGCCTAGTCTGCCTGCCCCTAACGACGGCCCTGCCTAAGTGCTAGATAGCAGAATCCTCCCTCAAGTGATCACATTTTGGAAATTACACCCCTGCCAAATGTGAACGCTAAAGGTGGTTTACGCACACTGGGGCTCAGAAGGGAGAGGGGGTATTTGGATTTGGGAGCGCGGAATTTGCTGAATTTTTTTTGGAGGGGCAATGAGCCATTTCGCTTTTCCAGAGCCTTTGGGCTACCAGTAATGTGGAAGCTCCCAATATTTCTGTGAACAGATGATGGACCTAGGTGAGCGCTAGCTTTTTTATGGATTGAGTTGAAGCTTTTATTGGATATATTTTACATAACATTTGGGATAACAGTTATCCGGTGCTCTATGCTGAGCACTTACTTTGGGTGTTTCCATCTAAATCTCCGAGTGACGTGACAGATGAAACCCCCAAAGGGATAAAATCACTATAATGAGGCAGCAGAGTTACTTTGGACTCCGTCTGGCCTCTGTTCAGCATTGTCCTTCCTTTCAGAGGTGCATAAAACTGTGGTGGACAGCGTTTTTATGCACGCCTAAAAAGACGGACACCGCTGGATCACAGGTCCTTTGGCGTTCACAGTGCCTCCATCTGCCTCATTATAGGGAATTTTCCATCAGCGGTTCTGCCTGAATCACGTATTTCAGAGATATACCTGGAAACCCGGTGTTAGCCCTCAGTGTAGAGCGCAGGATAAATGTGCGCTGAGCCTTACTACGATCTTTGGGAGGCAGAATGAACAAATCCACAGCAGGTGAAGAATTGGTTTTATTTATTTTTTATGCCGTTCCTAGTGCAGTATAAGTGATTAGGCGACTTTGTTCTTCGGGTCGGTGCAATTACAGCGATACCAGATTTATATCGGGTTTTTATGTTTGGCTGATGTTACACACTAAAAGACGCTCTTATTTGCAAGAAGTTTTTGCATCACTACATTTTGAGAACTATATTTTTTCCATATTTCGGCCTACACAGTCATATGAGGGCTTGTTTTTTGCAAGACAAGCTGAAGTTTTTATTTTTCGGGCACATTACATTTTTTGATCGCTTTCTATTCCTATTTTTGTGGAGCAATTCAGGAATTGTTTTTTTTTTCTCCATTCTGCATGTGGTAAAATTGATAGGCAGCTTTATTCTTCGGCTCAGGACAATTACAGCGATACCACATTTATATAGTTTTTTTTATGTTTTGGCGCTTTTACACAATTAAAACTTTTATAAAAAAATAATTATTTTTGCATTGCTTTATTCTGAGAGCTATAACTTTTTTATTTTTCCGCTGATGGAGCTGTATGACGCCTTGTTTTTTGCGGGACAAGATGGCGTTTTCAGTGAAACTATTTGTATTTACATTCGTCTCTTCTGATCACGTTTTATTCCACTTTTTCCAAGTTGTATGATGATAAAACATAGTTTGCTACTTTTTTTTTACGGCATTCACTGATGGGGTTAACTAGCATGACCATTTTATAGATCTGATAGTTCCGGACGTGGCGCTACCAAACATTCGTACTTTTTAAAAAAAAATTTTTACATAAAAATGTGTATTTATTAGTGGATTATTATTATTATTTTGTAATAAATATATATTTTTTTCCATATATTTTTTTTTAATTTCTTTTTTTACCTAGTCCCTTTATGGGACTTTCACTTTTTTTACTTTGATTGCAGGTATAATACATTGCAATGCACTGGCATTGCAGTGCATTATACCTATACTGAAAGCTTCTGACACTATGCTGTGAGGCTTTCTGTAGCTTGGTGACCCCGGGGTCATAATGACGACCCCGGGTCAACATGGCAACGATCGGGCCCCGCGATGACATTGCGGGTATGCCAATCTGAAGGCAGAGGGAGCTCCCATCCCTCTGCCTGTCTCCTGAATGCTGCAATCTCGCTCGATCGCAGCATTTAGGGTTTAACAGCCAGGGCGGCGCTGACACCGCTCCTGGCTGTTAGTTCAGATGCTTGGCCACTGGCAAAGCTGAGCTGCTGCACTGATCGGGCAGGAAGTGCTGATATTTCAGCATGTCCTGCGCGATCATGCTGTGATCGGTCAGTCAGATTGACTAACTGATCACAGCGATCTGGGTGCGGGGACCGATGGCATGGGTCCATGTGCCTCTTCCCGTGCCTCTCAACTGTCACAGACTGCTGTCGGCACTGAACTATCAATGCGTGTTTACACACAGTGATAGTTTAAATGCATGACGGGCATAGTCGTTAAGAGTAGAGATGAACGACTTTGCCTTTTTGAGGGTCGAGTCGGGTTTCGGACCACCCGACTTTCACAAAATTCGAGTAGAACGAAATCGGCCGACTATCAGCAAAAGTCGAAGGTCCGACTGAAACACGAAACCCAATGCAAGTCAAAGGGGAAGCAAAGTCGGCAGTGAGTGGAGGACAGTAAACACACCTACAGTGCCCATTTCAATGCCAACGACATCAATTCTTATTACTTAAGCTTGTCAACCTTAATTTACTTTATAATAATAGTAATGCATTGAAAACTGGGGGTTATTTGGCTAAAGTTGTGGGGGGGCAGGGCTGGCTCCAGGTTTTCGTGGGCCCCCGGCCAAAGAGTCTCAGTGGGCCCCTTTAACACATACCACAATTCATGATGCTCCGATACGGCACAGAAATATAGGTATAGTACAATGCCAAATACTTCACTTCTTACATTACATGACTGATATCTATTTTAAATTCTACAATAGCTCAAAAACCTGACAGTATAGTCCTACAAACAGTATTATGGCCACCACATAGTGCACCATACAGAATAATGAGCCCCATATATTACTCCATACATAATTGGTCCCATATAATGTTCCATACAGTATATGATGAGCTCCACATAATACTACAGTATATGATGGTCCCCATATAATGTGCCATACAGTATAGGACAGTCCCCATAGAGTATAATGAGCCCCACATATTGCTCCATACAGTATAATGAGTCGAATATAAAGCTCCATACAGTATATGATGGGCCCCATATATTGCTCCATACAGAATGGGCTCCATATAATGCTCCATAAAGAATAGGCCCCATATGTGCTCCATATGATGCTCCATACCCTATATGATGCCCCATAAATAATGAACCCCATATGATGCTCTAGTATATGATGGACCCCATGGATGATGCTCCAATGTATGATGGGCCTATATAATGCTCCATATATAATGGGCCCCATATGATGCTCCAGTGTATAATGGGCCCTGTATATGATGCTCCAGTGTATGATGGACCCCATTTATAAAGCTCCAGTGTATGATGGGCCCCATGGATGATGCTCCAGTGTATGATGGGCCTATATAATGCTCCATATATAATGGGCCCCATATGATGCTCCAGTGTATAATGGTCCCCGTATATGATGCTCCAATGTATGATGGGCCCCATTTATAATGCTCCAGTGTATGATGGGCCCCATGGCTGATGCTCCAGTGTTTGATGGGCCTACATAATGTTCCATATATAATGGGCCCCACATGATGCTCCAGTATATGATGGGCAGCACGGTGGCTCAGTGGATTGCACTGCAGCCTTGCAGCGCTGTAGTCCTGAGTTCAAATCCCACCAAGGACAACATCTGCAAGGAGTTTGTATGTTCTCCCCGTGTTTGCGTGGGTTTCCTCCCACTCCAAAAACATACTGATAGGGAATCTAGATTGTGAGCCTCATCGGGGACAGCGACGAAAATGTGTGCAAACTGTAAAGCGCTGCGGAATATGTTAGCGCTATATAAAAATAAAGATTATTATTTATTAGATTATTGATGGGCCCCATGGATGATGCTCCAGTGTATGATGGGCCCCATGGCTGATGCTCCAGTGTATGATTGGCTTATATAATGCTCCATATATAATGGGCCCCATATGATGCTCCAGTATATGATAGGCCCCATGGATGATGCTCCAGTGTATGATGGGCCCCATTTATAATGCTCCAGTGTATGAAGGGCCCCATGGCTGATGCGCCAGTGTATGATGGGCCTATATAATGCTCCATATATAATGGGCCCCGTATATGATGCACCAGTGTATGATGGGCCCCATTTATAATGCTCCAGTATATGATGGGCCCCATGGATGATGCTCCAGTGCATGATGGGCCCCATTTATAATGCTACAGTGTATGATGGGCCCCATATATAATTCTCCAGTGTATAATGCTCCCCATATATTGCTCCAAACATTTAAAAAAATGAAATACCACCATCCAAACTATTTCTTTGATTGATGGGGCGGTCAAGAAAGAGGAATCCATGTGCATTCTGTCGATTGACGCAGAAAAGGCTTTCGACAGGGTGCACTGGGATTTTATATTTCAAACGTTAGAAGGAATTGGCTTAAAAGAAACTATGCTCCGTAGAATTTGTGCCCTGTACTCATCTCAGAGTGCTCAAGTTAAAATTAATGGCGCACTTTCAAACACATTTTTAATTTGGAACGGCACGAGGCAAAGGCTGTCCTCTTTCACCCTTGCTTTATATACTCACTATGGAACATCTAGCAACCGCGATACGGAATAATCCCTCCATTAGAGGCATAAAAGACCAATCCAATCAGAAGAGCACAAACTGGCTCTTTTTGCAGATGATGTCCTATTGTATGTCTCTTCCCCAACTATACAGTCATGGCCAAAAGTTTTGAGAATGACACAAATATTAATTTTTACAAAGTCTACTGCTTCAATTTTTCTAATGGCAATTTGCATATACTCCAGAATGTTATAAAGAGTGATCAGCTTAACAGCAATTACTTGCAAAGTCAATATTTGGCTAGAAAATGAACTTTATCCCCAAAACACATTTCAACATCATTGCAGCCCTGCCTTAAAAGGACCAGCTAACCTCTTTTCAGTGATTGCTCCATTAACACAGGTGTGGGTGTTGATGAGGACATGGCTGGAGATCAATCTGTCATGATTAAGTAAGAATGACACCACTGGACACTTTAAAAGGAGGCTGGTGCTTGGCATCATTGTTTCTCTTCTGTTAACCATGGTTATCTCTAAAGAAACACGTGCAGTCATCATTGCAATGCACAAAAATGGCCTAACAGGGAAGAGTATCACAGCTAGAAAGATTGCACCTCAGTCAACAATCTATCGCATCATCAAGAACTTCAAGGAGAGAGGTTCCATTGTTGCCAAAAAGGCTTCAGGGCGCCCAAGAAAGACCAGCAAGCGCCAGGACCGTCTCTTAAAAATGTTTCAGCTGCGGGATCGGGCTACCAGCAGTGCAGAGCTTGCTCAGGAATGACAGCAGGCAGGTGTGAGTGCATCTGCACGCACTGTGAGGCGGAGACTCTTGGAGCAAGGCCTGGTCTCAAGGAGGGCAGCAAAGAAGCCACTTCTCTCCAGAAAAAACATCATGGACAGACTGATATTCTGCAAAAGGTACAGGCAGTGGACTGCTGAGGACTGGGGTAAAGTTATTTTCTCTGATGAATCCCCTTTTCGATTGTTTGGGACATCAGGAAAACGCCTCATTCGGAGAAGACAAGGTGAGCGCTACCACCAGTCTTGTCTCATGCCAACTGTTAAACATCCTGAAACCATTCATGTGTGGGTTGCTTCTCAGCCAAGGGAATTGGCTGTCTCACAGTCTTGCCTAAAAACACAGCCATGAATAAAGAATGGTACCAGAATGTCCTCCAAGAGCAACTTCTCCCAACCCTCCAAGAGCAGTTTGGTGATCAACAATGCCTTTTCCAGCATGATGGAGCACCTTGCCATAAAGCAAAGGTGATAACTAAATGGCTCAGGGAACAAAACAGATTTTGGGTCCATGGCCTGGAAACTCCCCAGATCTTAATCCCATTGAGAACTTGTGGTCAATCATCAAGAGATGGGTGGACAAACAAAAACCTAAAAATTCTGACAAAATGAAAGCATTGATTGTGCAAGAATGGACTACTATCAGTCAGGATTTGGTCCAGAAGTTGATTGAGAGCATGCCAGGGAGAATTGCAGAGGTCCTGAAGAAGAAGGGTCAACACTGCAAATATTAACTTGCTGCATTAACTCATTCTAACTGTCAATATAAGCTTTTGTTACTCATATGTTTGCAATTATTATATTTCTGTCTGTGATAAAAACATCTGTCAAACACACATAAAAACCAGAGGGCAGCAGATCTGGTGAAAATATAATATTTGTGTCATTCTCAAAACTTTTGGCCATGACTGTAATTCTCCCAAATATTATCTCAGAATTACATAGATTTGATCGTCTGAGCAATTTCAAAATTAATACCCACAAATCGTAGAGATTCTCAAAATCTCAATCCAACCAAGTGAGGTGGAGAGGTTGGCAGCTTCATTTCCCTTTAGGTGGTGTTCAGATTCTCTAACCTATCTAGGAATAAAAATTACCGCCAAAGTATCTAATCTTTATGAAGCAAACTGTAAGACAGCTTTACATAAAGCTGAGATAGACTTAGAAAAATGGCATAAACTACCTTTGTCTTGGTTTGGAAGAGTGAGCGCTATTAAAATGGATCTATTACCCCATCTCTTATGTTATTTCCAAACAGTCCTCTTGTATTTACCTGCCTCCATTTTCTCACGTCTTAAATAAGCGATTACTCGTTTTATTTGGTCACAAAAAAGAGCACATATTTTATGCTTTTTGTTAAGTAGATCGAAGCAAGAAGGGGGAATAGGTCTGCCAGATTTTGCTATGTATAGTCAAGCAGCAATTGGTACATGTCTTTTAGATCTGTTTCATAATAAGAACAACAAAAAATGGGTTACATTAGAAAATGATCTTGATGGACGTGACTCCCATAGAGTTATTTGGTTCCCGACGGAAGAACGGGATATACCTTTACCCTTCCTCAGCAAAAACATGATATCATTTATCAAAAGAGGGAGTCGAGAGCTTGGAAGTCTCTTCGTCTCCTGGCCCCCTAACTCCTATATATGACAATCCATCCTTTCCTGCAGGATTAAAAAGAGACACTTATCTACATTAAAATAGAGCTTCATGCCCCATAGTCCATGATTATGTTACAAGGACAGGGATGAGGTCTCTCCCGGACATTTTTCGTGACAAGGAGCCGCCAACAGGTGCATGGTTCTTTTATGAACAAATAAAGAGCTTAGCCAAACAATCCGATCCATACAGAATATTATCTCCGTTTGGGACTCTTTGTTTATCAACAAACTCTATAGATCACACTATCTCTTTATTATACAAAACCTTCCAAGAAGGGCAGACCCCATCGAGAGATTTCCCAGCATTTTTTTCAAAATGGGAGATTGATTTGGGTAGACCCTTATCAGTTGAAGAAAGAACAAAGATTCTCTTATGCACATTCAGGTCATCACTCTGTTCGACATCACAGGAGAGGAGCTACAAAATCTTGTCGAGGTGGTACAGATACCCATCAGATTTAAACTTAATTTATCCAACACAGGATACGTGCTGGAGATGCTTAAAAGATAGAGGTTCATTTTTACACATTTGGTGTCACTGCCCACTCATACAGAAACTGTGGTTAGCATCCTTTGATCTCTGCAACAAGCTGCCTATAACCAAAATTACACCCACAATGGAGGTGGCCTAGCTGTCCTTGTGTAGCTCCTCGATTTCTAGATTTAAGAAAGGTCTTCTTAGACATATTCTCACTGCTACCAGGAACGTGATTACTAGATTTTAGAAACAGGAAAAGGTTCCCTCGCGTTCTGATATGGTGATGGAACTCAATGACATATATAGAATGGAACAGCTGATAGGACAACTGAATGGTACCACAGGAAAGGTATATAACACTTGGGCCCCTGGGTTATACAGAACCATCGGAATTGGACTCTTGGTTGATAGACCCATAGATGATGGGTCATATGAGTTTACCTACTGGATGGAGCCACATTTCCTACCCCACTCCTTAAAATCCTCCCCCTCCCCCTTTTCTTTTTTTTTCCTTTCCCCTTCTTTCCCCCTTGCTTCTTCTCTATCTTCTTTTCTTTTGTAGACCTAGAGTCTTAGTCTAGGTACCTTCTTCTTTAAAATTTATAAACAAAGTAATACTGATGTTAATTGCCTACATAAGCAAACACCTCAGGCGCTCATCCAACATTTATTTTATATGTAGGACTTTCTGGGGAAAAGTTATAGTTGCTATATATATATTTTTTTTGCATGTGATAGTAGAAGAGGTATGTTGTTTTCTCTTCCTGTTATTAATGATTGATGTGTATAAATACCTAAAAAAAAACTTGATTTACACAAAAAAATGAAATACCTCTCCTGGCTGTGCATTGCTCTACTCTGGACTCCTCAGCGTCGCCATCTTCCAGCTCTCTGCACTGTGACTGTTCAGGCAGAGGCCGCTCAGACGTGACGTCATCGTGCTCTCTGACCTGAATGTAAATGTCAGGAAACGCGGAAGACGTCACAGTGGTGGAGCAGGGAGAGGTAAGTATTGCAAGTGCTGGGGCCCTGAGCAAGGAGGGGGGGCCCACTCGTGGGCGACGGCACTGGCACAGGGCCTCTCATAGTATGCCAGGGTGTCTCTGATGGCGAGTGGGCCCCCCACCGTTAGAGACACTGGCGTACTATTAGGGGCCCTGTGCCAATGCCGTCGCCCACAAGTGGGCCCTCCCACCTGCTCAGGGCACTGGCACTTGCCCGGGTGAGCCAGGTGGTGACGCTGGCCCTGGGGGGGTACAGCCAAGTTAGGGAGGTGCAAAATCTGGCATATGTTGAGGTGTAGGTTGGACGCTTAGCATCTGCAAATGGAGGAATTGAAGAGGTCAGAGGAAGAGGAGGACAAAGCGAGCTATTTAGCTGGCAACCTATGTTTATTTGTGATGGTGGTGGTGATGGCCTAGATTCAGTCTTTCGTTGCAAAAACATTGTGATTCCCTGACTGCTTTGGCCTTGCGACGACACCTCAACATTTCTTGCTGGTGGTGTGCTAACCTGTGGGCTTACAGTGGGGGAAGCGATGGAGCGTTGCTGGCTACCTCAGTCAGAGCAGGTGCACATGTGCTACCTGAGGTTTTGTAGTCCGTCCACTCTTGCAAGTGCATGGTGATTAAATGTCTAAGCATGCAACTGGTATTCAAATTTCGAAGATTTTTCCCTCTGCTAAAGGTTCTTCCGCACTTCTTACAGATAACCTGCACTTCTTACAGATAACCTTTGCCTCATCAATAGGATTTTGGTCAAAAAAGTGCCACACTGCACTCTTCCTACTATGGGATAATTTTTTAGGGCTTGCACACTGTGCTAATTTGACCGTCTGGCCAAGCTGTCCAGCAACTCTTTTTGTTTTTTAACACTTTTTTGGACTGCTACGGGCCTGCCAGATAACCGCAGCTGCGATATCGAGGCCTGATGCGGATCCTCCTTCTCTTCTGAGCTATTGCCAGCGGCACCCTCTTCCCCCAATGGATGCCAATCCTGGTCAACAACTGGGTCATCCATCACCTCCTCTTCAATTTCATCTGCACCTTCCTCTGTGTCACCGTGTAAGGTGGTATAGTATGTGGGAAGGAGCACCACAGTTTCATCAGGGTCAGATTCTGGCTCAGTAGACTGCGAGGGCAATGTAGTGCTCTAGGTGAATGTACCAGCAGAATCATATAGCAGTGGCTGTGCATCAGTGCACTCCATGTCAGATTCATCTTGGACTGGGGAATTCAGGATTTCACTTGATAACCCAGTCATGGTATGTGAAAAGAGCTCCATGGAGTAATCTGAAGTGTGGCCTGCCGCATCCTTCACTGTTGGTGGGGGTGAAGGATACAAGGAAAGGTGTTGTTCCTGACCAGGAGACTGCACTGACGACTCAGTGCTTGCATTTTTGGAAACTTCAGAAGAGGAGGCGATAGAGCTGGAGGCTGTTTTGGCAATGTAAGCCAAAACCTGTTCCTGATGCTCCGGCTTTAAAAGCGGTTTACCTACTCCCAGAAAAGGGAGCCTTCCAGGCCTTCTGGAGCCAAACGATGACGCAGGCTCAACACCTCCTGCCTTAGGTGCTATTGTGCTTTTGGCACTACCAGCAGATGCACCACCACCACCATTAGTACCACCTGGACCCCCCCGCCCACGTCCACGGCCTCTTCCACCATACTTCCTCATGTTTGGGAAAATGTAACAAAAATGCCAGCAGATATATGGTACTCTATCAGAAAATTTCAATCTCAGTATATATTTCAGGAGTCACACACAGATGCTCTCATGCTCAGTTTGGATTAGACCATAATATAAAAAGCAGAAAAAGGGTACTGTATCAGAAGATACCAGGTGTATATAGTATTGGGGAAAATTGTAAATCTCCATATATATTTCAGGAGTCACACACAGACGCTCTCAGGCTCAGTAATGATTAGACCAGAATATAAAAAGCAGAAAAAGGGTATTGTGTCAGAAGATACCAGGTGTATATAGTATAGGGAAAATTGTAAATCTCTGTATATATTTCAGGAGTCACACACAGACGCTCTCAGGTTCAATATGGATTAGACCAGAATATAAAAAGCAGAAAAAGGGTACTGTATCAGAAGATACCAGGTGTATATAGTATTGGGGAAAAGTTCAATCTCTGTATATATTTCAGGAGTCACACACAGACGCTCTCAGGCTCAGTATGGATTAGACCAGAATATAAAAAGCAGAAAAAGGGTACTGTATCAGAAGATACCAGGTGTATATAGTATTGGGGAAAATTGTAAATCTCCATATATATTTCAGGAGTCACACACAGACGCTCTCAGGCTCAGTATGGATTAGACCAGAATATAAAAAGCAGAAAAAGGGTACTGTATCAGAACATACCAGGTGTATATAGTATTGAGGAAAATTGTAAATCTCCATATATATTTCAGGAGTCACACACAGACGCTCTCAGGCTCAGTATGGATTAAACCAGAATATAAAAAGCAGAAAAAGGATACTGTATCAGAAGATACCAGGTGTATATAGTATAGGGTCAAATTGTAAATCTCCATATATATTTCAGGAGTCACACACAGACGCTCTCAGGCTCAGTATGGATTAGACCAGAATATAAAAAGCAGAAAAGGTACTGTATCAGAGGATACCAGGTGTATATAGTATAGGGGCAAATTGTAAATCTCCGTATATATTTCCGGAGTCACAGACAGACGCTCTCGGGCTCAGTATGGATTAGACCAGAATATAAAAAGCAGAAAAAGGGTACTGAATCTGAAGATACTAGGTGTATATAGTATAGGGGCAAATTGTAAATCTCGTATATATTTCAGGAGTCACAGAAAGACTCTCTCAGGCTCAGTATGGATTAGACCAGAATATAAAAAGCAGAAAAAGGGTACTGTATCACAAGATACCAGGTTATATAGTATTGGGGAAAATTGTAAATCTCCGTATATTTTTCCGGAGTCACAGACAAATGCTCTCAGGCTCAGTATGGATTAGACCAGAATATAAAAAGCAGAAAAAGGGTACTGTATCAGAAGATACCAGGTGTATATAGTATAGGGGAAAATTGTAAATCTCCGTATATATTTCCGGAGTCACAGACAGACACTCTCAGGCTCAGTATAGATTAGACCAGAATATAAAAAGCAGAAAAAGGGTACTGTATCTGAAGATACCAGGTGTATATAGTATAGGGGAAAATTGTAAATCTCCGTATATTTTTCCGGAGTCACAGACAAATGCTCTCAGGCTCAGTATGGATTAGACCAGAATATAAAAAGCAGAAAAAGGGTACTGTATCAGAAGATACCAGGTGTATATAGTATAGGGGAAAATTGTAAATCTCCGTATATATTTCCGGAGTCACAGACAGACGCTCTCAGGCTCAGTATGGATTAGACCAGAATATAAAAAGCAGAAAAAGGGTACTGTATCTGAAGATACCAGGTGTATATAGTATAGGGAAAATTGTAAATCTCCGTATATATTTCCGGAGTCACAGACAGACGCTCTCAGGCTCAGTATGGATTAGACCAGAATATAAAAAGCAGAAAAAGTGTACTGTATCACAATATACCAGTTGTATTTAGTATAGAGGAAAATTTCAATCTCCGTATATATTTCTGGATTCACACACAGATATTCAGCATGTATTTGTCCTTGATACCAGCCGGTACACGGTAGTGTGTGAGGAGCGTACAGCTCTATACGGTGTGGAAAAAAATGAATGCTCGGTATCTGTGCAGAAAAAAAGAATTAAAGTATTAGTGCTGTGTAAAAAGTAGTTTGCACAGCAGTGGACACACAGCAATACAGCTAGCAGGCAGCCTAATAAACAGCGCTGCTGCACACAAGAAAATCCTCCCCTGTTACTGGCAGGCAGCCTAATAATCAGCGCTGCTGCACACAAGAAAGTCCTCCCCTGTCACTGCACACTAACTGTACAGCACAATTGCTGTCAGCACAAGCACAGAACTTTTCTTTCCTGCCCTAACTCTCTCCCTACTGATAAACAGCGTCAGCAACCTCTCCCTACTGCTAAGATCGGCAGAAGTAAAATGGTGGTCGGTGGTCAAGGCTTTTATAGCCACTGTGACGCCACACAAAGCAAGCCAATCACTGCAATGCCCTTCTCTAAGACGGTGGTGGACGCTGCCCATGTCATCTCGTTGCCAACAGTGTACATCCTTGTTCATTGGCTGAGAAAAAGCGCCTGCAAGCATTCTGGGAAAACCGACTTTGGCATTCGGGTCGACGACCACATGGCCGACTTCACGCTATGGTCAGGTTTCGCTTGGCGAAAAAACTTGACTTTAGCGAAAGTCGGCGACTTATGACTCTGACCGACCTGTTTCGCTCAACTCTAGTTAAGAAGTTAAACAGAGCATTACCAATTTTAAGCTACGTTTCCATGATGAGCATTTGGTACGTTTTTGAAGTTGCAGATTTTTTGCGCCATTTCTGCACCTATTACCCAAATTGGGTTTTCCATTTCCTTTTTGAGTATGTTTTTTTACATGCATTTTAATAATGTTTTTGCCTTTTTTTTCTTTTTTTTGTGTTGTTCCAATACAGACAAAGGAAATAACGTGTATAACAAAACGTGTAATTCCAATAATTTTCTAGGAGAAATACCTCATTCATTTTCTGGAACAATTTGAGGTGGGCCAAGAATTTCGGCCATGACTCTATATATACTGTAGGGATCCGCTCTGGTAGGCAGGGGCCGGGCCGCAGTAATGAGGTAAACACACAGGCGTTCCGTTAAAAGTTCAGTGGTTTTTAATGATAGTTCAACAAAAGTCCAGATAACAAAATCAAAACAGAACATAAATCACTCCAGTTTGGAGAACCACTGGTCCCAGACTCACCCTTGCTTGGGACAGGCTTAACTAAGCGGTGGAATGTCAGCAGAGACCGCCAGGTGCCATTCCCGGGTGGTCTGGTACTCGCTTCCTGGTGTGCACTGACACACTGTCACGAAAACAATCTTCCAGGCTGACTTCAGCCAAACTCCTTCCTTCCACCCCTCATACTCCCACAGCTTCCTGTTAAATAGGCCTAGTCCACACCCTCAGGTGAGGTACACATCAGCTGACCTGATCACGTGACTATGACCTCATCACAGGTCCTGTGATCATGGAAAATCCTGAGCAAACTTCAGTCTGCCAGAAGAAATATATCTCCCATCAAGCAAGATCCCCTTTGGTGTACCACATACCTCCCCCCTTTGTTCAACCTTAGGAGGGTGGACACATGACACACAGTGAACTCTGGACAGTGCATCTGCGTTCCCCTGTAATTTGCCTGCCCGATGTTCTACTGAAAATTTGAAATTTTGTAGAGACAGAAACCACCTGGTGACTCGTGCATTTCTCTCTTTGGCTTGACTCATCCAAGTCAGAGGGGAATTATCAGTTACCAACCGAAATGTTCTCCCCAACAGATAGTAGCGCAATGACTCCAGTGCCCACTTGATCGCCAGGCACTCTCTCTCTACAATGCTGTATCTGGTTTCAGCTGGAGTAAGCTTTCGACTCAAGAAACTAATGGGATGCTCTTCCCCGTTAACCTCCTGAGATAACACGGCACCCAGACCTACCTCTGACGCATCAGTCTGGACAATGAATTCTCTTTTGAAGTCGGGTGTGATCAAAACTGGTGACCCGCACATTGCCCCTTTTAGTTTTACAAACGCTTCTTCAAGCTGATCATTCCATCGCACCATTACTCACTTCTTGCCTTTTAGGCAGTCAGTTAACGGCGCCGACAGGGTTGCAAAATTGGGAATAAACCGCCGGTAGTATCCCACTAACCCCAAAAACCCTTTCACTTGTTTTGTGGTGAGGGGACGGGGCCAGTTTTGGATTGCCTCCACTTTGTTTATTTGGGGTTTGATAACTCCTCTCCCAATCACATACCCCAGGTACCGAGCTTCCTCCAACCCTATGGAACACTTCTTTGGGTTGGCAGTTAGCCCTGCTTGTCGCAGAGAATCAATCACCGCCTGTACCTTGGCCAAGTGACTTTCCCAGTCTGTACTGTATACCACAATATCGTCCAGATAGGCCGCGGCATATCGGCGATGGAGACGAAGAACAACGTCCATTAACCTCTGGAAAGTCGCTGGAGCGCCATGCAACCCGAAGGGTAGGACTATATACTGGAACAGTCCCTCGGGTGTTACAAAAGCCATTTTCTCTCTCGCTGCTTTGGTTAGGGGCACCTGCCAATACCCTTTTGTGAGGTCAATGACTGAAAAATACCGGGCCTGCCCAAACCGCTCTATTAACTCATCGACCCGGGGCATGGGGTAGGCGTCAAATTTAGAAATGTCATTCAGTTTTCTAAAGTCATTACAGAACCTTAGTGTCCCATCTGGTTTTGGTATTAGGACTATTGGGCTGGCCCACTCACTCTGGGACTCTTCAATAACCCCTAACTGCAGCATCTTCTTTACCTCTTCCGAGATGGCTTGTCGCCGGGCCTCAGGCACCCGATATGGCTTTAATCGGACTTTGGCCTGCGGCTCCGTGACAATGTCATGTTGGATTAGGGAGGTACGGCCAGGGAGCTCTGAAAAAACATCGGTATTTCGGCTAACAAACTCTCGGACCTCCTGAACTTGTCTAGGAGACAAAGTGTCTGCTATTTTGACGGCGGAGAGGACTTCTCTTGCCTTCTCCTGAGGCAAGGGAGCCCTCTCTACTGGAAATGCAGGCCGTGGACAATCCTCACCAAGAGGGTCTCTGTCTTTCCATGGTTTGAGCAGATTCACATGGTATACCTGTTCTGGCTTTCTTCGCCCTGGTTGGTGTACTTTATAGTTTACAGGACCCACCTTCTCCATAATCTCATAGGGTCCCTGCCACCTTGCAAGGAGCTTACTATCCACTGTAGGCACAAGTACCAACACCCGATCCCCAGGGTTAAAGGACCTTACCCGTGCCTCCCGGTTATAGACCTGCCTCTGTGACCTTTGTGCTGCTTCCATATGTTCTCGGACTAATGGTAGGACTGTCTCCATTCTCTCTTGCATTTTGGCCACATGTTCTATCACACTTTTGTGGGGAGTTGGTTGGTTTTCCCAGGCCTCTTTAGCTATATCGAGTAAGCCACGGGGATGTCTGCCATATAATAGTTCAAAGGGCGAGAACCCCGTAGATGCCTGGGGCACC
This sequence comes from Oophaga sylvatica, assembly GCA_033576555.1. Taxonomy (NCBI): domain Eukaryota; kingdom Metazoa; phylum Chordata; class Amphibia; order Anura; family Dendrobatidae; genus Oophaga; species Oophaga sylvatica. The sequence continues at coordinate 16,116 of JARQOD010005906.1, forward strand.
TCCCGCACTGCAAACATCAGGTATGGCAACAAGAGATCCCAGTCCTTACCATCTTTAGAGACTGCTTTTTAACATATTCTTCAGGGTTTTATTGAACCTTTCTACCAAACCGTCTGTTTGGGGATGATATACCGATGTGCGCAACTGTTTAACACTTAACAAGTGGCAGAGTTCCTTCATGATTTTTGACATAAAGGGGGTCCCTTGATCTGTTAAGATTTCTTGAGGGATTCCCACCCGAGAGAACATACCCATGAGTTCTTTTGCGATTAGTTTGGCCGAGGTGTGTCGCAGGGGAATAGCCTCAGGATACCTGGTAGCGTAATCTAGAACTACGAGGATGTGTTGATGACCCCTTGCTGATTTATTAACCGGCCCCACCAGATCCATGGCTATTCTCTCAAACGGGACCTCTATAATTGGTAAAGGCACCAAGGGACTCCGAAAATGAGGCTGCGGACTGGTTACCTGGCACACGGGACAAGAGTTACAATACCGTTTAACTTCTTCATAGACCCCTAGCCAGTAAAACCGCTGTAGAATTCTGTCTAGGGTTTTCTTTTGGCCCAAATGTCCCCCTAGTACATGCGCATGCGCTAAATCCATTACCAACCTCCGATATGACTGCGGTACCAGCAATTGCTTGACAATTTCCCCATGTATTTTTTCAACCCTATACAGCAAATCTTGGTTCAGCTCGAATCGGGGAAATACTGTAGCTGCCCCGGGGTGTTGGGGTTCCCCATTGACAACCAGTACATTTTCCTGGGCTCGAGTCAACGTAGGGTCCCGGAGTTGCGCCGTACCAAAATTGTCACCTGCCACATTTAAGTCTGACAATTCTGGTCCCGGTGGCAAATCTTCCATCTCCCCAGCTAACACTTCTATGGGAGAGGGGTTTTCCTCCTCCACCGAAGGCAACGGTACTCCTACCGCCAGCACATCTTCCTCTGGGCCACCAGGTTCATGCCCGATTTCTGGAGAATGCAACCTGGTTGCCACTGGTGCCGACGACTGTTCTGTGGGAGGGGTAATTACAGGCCAAAGTACAGAAAATAACGGAAAATCTCTCCCTATTATTACCTCATATTGCAAATTAACCACCACCCCCACCTCGTGGCACCTCCTCCCCGCTGGCGTGTTTATCATCACCAGGGCGGTAGGATAATGTTTTAAATCCCCATGTATACACAATACACCCATTTTCCGACCAGTATACTCGCTGATTTGGACGTGGCTGGCTCGTATTAAGGTCACGAGACTCCCTGAGTCTAGTAGAGCTACAGCAGGGTTACCCTCCACCTCCACTTTACACAAATGGTTCATATTGGGTCCCTCTGGTTTGCCTACTGCACACATGTGTTCTGCATAGTGAGACTGATAGTACCCAAAGTTGGTGTCCATGGGCTCAGTCAGGTGGGGGCAATCAGCTCTCACATTTCCTGGTTCTTGGCACCGCCAACAGATTATGGGGCCCCTTTCGTCCCCCGACCCGTCCTGGGCGACCTTCCGGGTCTCTGCTCGCCGAGCTGTGGGTGAAGGTTTGGGGAATTTACTCATTACCTTCCGGGTAGTCTCTCCCTGTATCTCCTTGGTAGCCCCATATCTTTCAATGAGGCCTACCATCTGGAGGCCATCAGTAGGGGCTGCCTGTCCAACCCAGGTTTGCAGGGTGTGGGGCAAAGTTCTCCAGAATTTATCAGTTACTATCCTATCCCGCATAGCGCTGGGTGACAACACCTCCGGCTGCAACCATTTATCTACCAGGTGTATCAAATCATAGTACTGGGACCGAGCTGGCTCAGAAGAGGAAAACTTCCACTGGTGTACCCACTGGGCCCGGACCAAAACATTTACCCCAAGACGTGCAAGTATCTCACCCTTGACGATCTCATAGTCTCTTTGTTGCTCGGGGGGTAGGTCCCTATAGGCTTTCGCGGGTCCTGGAGCCAAAAACGGAGCCACGATTTCTGCCCACTGTTCCCGTGGTAGTCTCTCCCTCTCAGCCACGCCTTCAAACATCTCCAGGTACACCTCGACATCATCTGACTTTTCCATTTTAGGAACCGCTGTGCGTACCGCTTTCCGGACATCCTGACGTCCCGGGGCAGCTCCTGCTGTCTGCGGTGCTGTGATGTGCTGCATCAGTAGCCTGTTGGTTTCCTGTTGCCGCTCCATAGCCTGCTGCTGTATAGCCAGCTGCTGCTGCATAGCCTGCTGTTGCTGCTCCATAGCCTGCTGCTGTATAGCCTGCTGTTGCTGTTGTGTAGCCTGCTGCTGCTGCATAGCCTGCTGCTGCTGCTCCATAGCCTGCTGCTGTATAGCCTGCTGTTGCTGCTGTGTAGCCTGCTGCTGCTGCATAGCCTGCTGTTGCTGCTGTATAGCCAGCTGCTGCTGTTGCATGGCCTCCACCAGCATTTTTACTGTGCTCTCCATCTCCGGACAGTTATCCACCGGGTCTTGCGTCACTTTCTTCACCCAGGACATTTACTGTCATGCAAAAAAAAACATCCAGCAAAAAACAGCCTGACCTCACTGCGTATGCCCGCATTAACGCCACCAATTGTAGGGATCCGCTCTGGTAGGCAGGGGCCGGGCCTCAGTAATGAGGTAAACACCCAGGCGTTCCGTTCAAAGTTCAGTGGTTTTTAATGATAAGTTCAACAAAAGTCCAGATACCAAATCAAAACAGAACATAAATCACTCCAGTTTGGAGAACCACTGGTCCCAGACTCACCCTTGCTTGGGACAGGCTTAACTAAGCGGTGGAATGTCAGCAGAGACCCCCAGGTGCCATTCCCGGGTGGTCTGGTACTCGCTTCCTGGTGTGCACTGACACACTGTCACGAAAACAATCTTCCAGGCTGACTTCAGCCAAACTCCTTCCTTCCACCCCTCATACTCCCACAGCTTCCTGTTAAATAGGCCTAGTCCACACCCTCAGGTGAGGTACACATCAGCTGACCTGATCACGTGACTATGACCTCATCACAGGTCCTGTGATCATGGAAAATCCTGAGCAAACTTCAGTCTGCCAGAAGAAATATATCTCCCATCAAGCAAGATCCCCTTTGGTGTACCACAATACATACTGAATGTGTGTGTGTGTGTGTGTGTGTGTGTGTATGTGTTACACCTGGTCCCAGCGCTGCCTCTGCACTCCGTTCTGCTCACTCACCTGTTCCTCGGGCTGTCCCTCTGCGGCAGTCTGTGCGTGGGCTGGGGTCTCCTGTCCCATCTGCTCTCCGGCATCCTGAGTCCTTCTCCACTTCCTGGCACGCTGCTGGCAGGCCTCCAGACAGTCGGCTTAGGACGCGAGGCCGCGCCCACCGCCTCTCTTAAAGGGGCAGCGTGCATCTTTTGAAATAGCTAATTATCCAATGGCTGCGCACTCAGTACTATATCTGGTCACTCCACCATTAGGGGAGTGCCGGAGCAACGTGTTCTATCATTGCTACATCCGGTTCTGTGCCTGTTCTGTCTGCGCTGCTTCTGCAGTCTCTGTGCTTCGCTGATACTGTTTGTCTCCTCAGATTATTGCTAACCCGTATCTGGCTAATCTGGACAATCTCGGCTATTATTGGCGCAAGTGTCATCCCGTTCCGCCATCAGCCATCCGTACCCGTGGACCGTGACAAGGTCACTGAAGCCAGCCTTCTACCATCTGTTCTGGACCAGGACCTTACCCTTCTCCGTCAAGAACTTTCCACGGACTCTGTAAATACTTGTTACCCTTTTGGTCCCTCTGGGACAGCTGCCACGTGTCCGGGGTCTAACTGGAGGTAGCACCTGTGTCCTCTGGATATTCCATTCTGGTCCTGTTCGAGGGGCCTTACTACGGGTACCCGGGGCTCACTAGTTACGCCCCCTTCGGAGCCCCCCGGACCGCGGTCTCGAGGTTCCACATTAAAAAATAAATACGAATGTGAACTTCACCACCTCTGCCTCCGCTTCCATCCGTTACAGATTGCTCCGGCCATGGAACCCGCTGGATCCCAGAGACCTCCGACCACGGATCTGTGCCAGGAGGTAGCCCGTTTGGGAGTTCAACAGGACAAGATCACGACTTATCTACGCAGCTTGTCTACCCGCATGGATTCCCTAGGGTCCTCGTCTGCACCTGACTCTTCTATCAATAATCAGGTACCAGTTCCCATGGCAAATCAAGGTCCCCGTCTGGCGGCTCCTACCCGTTTCCAGGGTGATCCTACTCTGTGTCGGGGTTTCCTCAATCAGTGCACTCTACACTTCGAAATCTTGGGGCATATGTTTGCTTCTGACCGAGCCAAGGTGGGCTTCATCATGTCACACCTGGGAGGAGAAGCCCTCGCCTGGCTAAACCCGCTATTGGAAGGGAGGGGATCCGGTGGTTAACGATCTTCAATCTTTCCTAGAGGCTTTTCGCAGGACTTTCGATGAACCTGGTCGTACCACTTCGACTGCGTCAGCTCTGCTCCGCCTGCGCCAAGGTACTCTCACGGTAGCTCAGTATGCTGTTAAATTCCGCACCCTCTCGTCTGAATTATCGTGGAACAATGAGGCCCTGGTTGCTAACTTCTGGGAAGGCCTATCCGGAAGAATCAAGGATGAGCTGTCGGGACGGGACAGACCTACTCTCTTGGAAGAGCTAATATCCTTGGCAACCCGAATTGACCTGCGTTTTCAGGAGCGCTCCATGGAGATCAAGCGGGACAAAAGGTCCTATCACCTGGACTCTAGTTTGTACAAAACAGGTACTTCACCCTCCGCCTCCGAGGCCATGGAGGTGGACCATGTAAGTTTGGCCACCCGCCGCCGGGAGGCATGTCGCAAGGAGGGAAGTTGTTACTACTGCGGTAGTTCTGAACATTTGATTCATTTCTGTCCTAAAAAGTCGGGAAACTCCAGTGCCTAGGTCCGGTAGGAGGGGCCAACCTAGGTAAAGAGCAGTCCTCTCCCTCTGTACACATCTCTGTCACCGTGTCCTATGGAGCAATAAAATTCTCCGAACACTGTCTACTGGATTCTGGAGCTGCAGGGAACTTCATCCAGCAGGCGGTTGTGGATCATTACCGCTTACCAGTCCAGCGTCTTCCTGATCCGTTACAGGTGTCCGCCGTGGATGGCAAACCGCTGACCGAGCCCGTCCAGTTTCAAACCGAGTTGGTGGAACTCCGGGTAGGTCTAATGCATACTGAACGAATGCGATTTTATGTATATCCTGGTTTATCCCATCCCATGCTTCTAGGTTTACCTTGGCTTCAGATGCATGAACCAGTCCTTAATTGGAGAACTGGAGAAGTTCTGCGTTGGGGAGATACCTGCATGAATCGTTGCTTAACCCGGATTCAACCTGTTTTGCCTCCAGTCCAGCCTGATACCCTGCCAGGGTTGCCTTCCGCCTATTGGTCCTTCTCTGACGTCTTTGGGAAAAAAGAGGCTGAGAGACTACCTCCACACAGGTCGTATGACTGTCAGATAGAGCTTCTTCCAGGAGCATCACCCCCTCGCGGGAGAGTTTATCCTCTTTCACAGGCAGAGACTCAGGCCATGTCGGACTACATTCAAGAGAATTTGGCTAGAGGATTTATCCGAAAGTCATCGTCACCGGCAGGAGCTGGATTCTTCTTTGTGAAGAAAAAGGACGGATCCTTGCGGCCCTGCATTGACTATCGGGGTCTAAATCAAATCACGGTGAAAAACAGGTATCCATTGCCTCTTATTTCAGAGATGTTTGATCGTCTCCGAGGGGCCAAGATCTTCACCAAATTGGACCTCAGAGGGCCTACAACCTGATCCGAATCAGAGAGGGAGACGAATGGAAAACAGCCTTCAACACCCGTGACGGCCACTATGAATACCTGGTAATGCCATTCGGCCTAAGCAATGCACCTGCGGTTTTTCAGGAATTTGTTAATGACATTTTCAGGGACTTGCTCTATACTTGTGTCGTGGTTTACCTGGACGATATTTTGATTTTTTCTGCTGACTTGACGTCACACCGGAGGCAAGTACGCCTGGTCTTACAAAGACTGAGAGAGAACAGGCTCTATGCCAAATATGAGAAATGCCTCTTTGAGCAGTCCTCTTTGCCTTTCCTTGGGTACATTGTATCTTCCACAGGATTAAAGATGGATCTGGAGAAGTTGTCTGCAGTTCTCAACTGGCCTCGTCCGTCTGGGCTAAAAGCCATACAAAGGTTCCTCGGATTCGCCAATTACTACCGGCAATTCATTCCACACTTTTCCACCCGAATGGCTCCAATCACAGCCTTAACCCGGAAAGGTGTAAACTCTAAGGAATGGTCCTCCGAGGCAGAAGAGGCCTTTGTTTCTCTCAAAAAAGCCTTCGCTTCCGCACCCGTTCTCCATCGTCCTAATTCAAGTGAGCAATTTTTTCTTGAAGTTGACGCTTCTTCCATAGGTGCAGGAGCAGTTCTGACCCAGAAGTCGTCTACCGGGCGGATGATCTCGTGTGGTTTTTTTTTCCAAGGTTTTTTCTCCTGCAGAAAGGAACTACTCTGTCGGTGATCGCGAACTGTTGGCCATCAAATTGGCTCTGGAAGAATGGAGACATCTTCTTGAAGGAGCTCATCACCAGGTAATCATATTCACCGACCATAAAACCTTGCCTATCTCCAATCTGCTTTAAGACTGAATCCCCGTCAGGCCCGTTGGGCATTATTTTTTGCCCATTTCAATTTTGTACTTCATTTCCGTCCAGCTGACAAGATCATCAAGGCAGACGCACTCTCTAGGGCTTTCTTGCCTCCTGAACTGGAGGAGGAACCTCAGCACATTATTGAACCTTCTAGGTTAGTCTCTGTTGCCTCCACTGATCTGGCCCGGCTTCCTCCTGGGAAGACTTTCGTGTCTGCTTCTGACCGTACTCGTGTTCTGCGCTGGGGTCATTCTTCTAAGTTGGCTGGCCATGCTGGTCAGAAAAAGACGCAGCAACTCATCTCCCGGTATTACTGGTGGCCTACCATGGTCAAGGATATCCAGGAGTTCGTCGCAGCATGTCCTTCATGTGCTCGTAACAAAACTGTTAAACATCTACCAGCCGGCAGGCTTCTGCCTCTTCCGATTCCGTCCGCTCCCTGGCAGCACATCGCGATGGATTTCATCACGGATCTTCCCATCTCTTCTGGCTGCTCAGTGGTATGGGTTGTGGTGGACCGCTTCTCTAAAATGGCTCACTTCGTTCCGCTATCTGGCCTCCCGTCTGCTCCAGAACTGGCCACTCACTTCATCCAGCACATCTTTCGTCTACATGGATTTCCTCTCCACATCGTGTCCGATGTTCACCTCTAAGTTCTGGAGAGGACTCTGTAAAATGGTAAAAATTGAACTAGATTTTTCTTCTGCATATCATCCCAGTCTAATGGGCAAGTGGAGAGGATCAATCAAATCCTGGCTGGATACCTGCGTCACTTCGTCAACGCTCATCATAATGACTGGGTAGAATTACTGCCCTGGGCAGAATTCTCCTACAACAATCAAGTAAGTGAATCTTCTGGAAAGTCTCCCTTTCAGATTGTGTTTGGACTGCAACCCGGAATTCCTCTTCCTGTCTCGGGATTGTTGGATGTTCCGGCAGTCGATACCTTGTCAAAGAATTTCTCGGACATTTGGAGAGAGACCAGGTCGGCTTTGGAGAAAGCTTCTCAACGTATGAAAACGCATGCGGACAAAAGACGTTTGGAGGCTCCCATCTTTCGTCCAGGAGACAAGGTATGACTCTCCTCCAAGTACATCCGTCTGAAGTTACCATCGTACAAATTGGGTCCTCGTTTCATTGGTCCCTTTGAAGTTTTGAGACAGATCAACCCGGTCTCTTATAAACTGAAATTGCCTAATTCTCTAAGAGTACCTAACTCCTTTCATGTTTCCCTCCTCAAACCAGTAGTGTTGAGTTCCTTTTTTAAGGACCCGGGTACCACTCCTGATCGGTCTCTGAGGATGATGTTTTTGAGGTAAAACATATCTTGGCCTCTAAGCGAGTAAGAGGTAGGATCTATTACCTGGTGGACTGGAGGGGTTTTGGTCCTGAGGAGAGGTCTTGGGAGCCTAAAGAGAACATCCAGGCCCTCTTCTTCTTAAAAGATTTCACGCAGGCTTGAAAAAGAGGGGGAGTAAAGAGGGGGATACTGTTACACCCGGTCCCAGCGCTGCCTCTGCACTCCGTTCTGCTCACTCACCTGTTCCTCGGGCTGTCCCTCTGCGGCGGTCTGTGCGTGGGCTGGGGTCTCCTGTCCCATCTGCTCTCCGGCATCCTGAGTCCTTCTCCACTTCCTGGCACGCTGCTGGCAGGCCTCCAGACAGTCGGCTTAGGACGCGAGGCCGCGCCCACCGCCTCTCTTAAAGGGGCAGCGTGCATCTTTTGAAATAGCTAATTATCCAATGGCTGCGCACTCAGTACTATATCTGGTCACTCCACCATTAGGGGAGTGCCGGAGCAACGTATTCTATCATTGCTACATCCGGTTCTGTGCCTGTTCTGTCTGCGCTGCGTCTGCAGTCTCTGTGCTTCGCTGATACTGTTTGTCTCCTCAGATCATTGCTAACCCGTATCTGGCTAATCTGGACAATCTCGGCTATTACTGGCGCAAGTGTCATCTCGTTCCGCCACCAGCCATCCGTACCCGTGGACCGTGACAAGGTCACTGAAGCCAGCCTTCTACCATCCGTTCTGGACCAGGACCTTACCCTTCTCCGTCAAGAACTTTCCACGGACTCTGTAAATACTTGTTACCCTTTTGGTCCCTCTGGGACAGCTGCCACGTGTCCGGGGTCTAACTGGAGGTAGCACCTGTGTCCTCCGGGTATTCCATTCTGGTCCTGTTCGAGGGGCCTTACTACGGGTACCCGGGGCTCACTAGTCACGCCCCCTTCGGAGCCCCCCGGACCGCGGTCTCGAGGTTCCACATTAAAAAATAAATACGAATGTGAACTTCACCACCTCTGGCTCCGCTTCCATTCGTTACAGTATGTATATATATTTATATATATACACTGCATATATATATATATATATATATATTTGAAACCAGAAGTTTACATACACTACATAAAAAGACACATATACATGTTTTTCTTCAACATGTGATATGAAATCAGAATAAACTTTTCCCGTTTTAGGTCAATGAGGATTACCATAATTATTAATATTTGACAAATGCCAGAGTAATGAGAGAGAGTGTATGTTTTAAAGCATTTGTATTACTTACTGCAAAGTCAAAAGTTTACATACATTTCATTAATATTTGGTACCATAGCCCTTTGTCACGCTGTATAGCAGATATATATATATGTGATGTCAGTAATCTATATTAAAAGGGCAACATACTATATAACATGCGCATAGATATATGATAACATAGAATTACCTGACAGAAAGTCCAGTGGGTCAATACGGAATCCGTTATACGCTGTCTCCGGCTAGAGGGTGACCGGGGTCTATGCTGACCTTAAACTGGGGTCCCAACTAATCCCTCTACCTGGAGGTACTGTTAAAGGTACAGAGGTCCAGGCCACCAGCGTAAACCCTGTCTCCTATCAATCCCTGCCAACTGTAATCTAGTCCTAAGAAGGACCCTGATTACCACCAAAGGGAATGAACAGGTAACGGTTAATGAACAGAAAGACATACAAGAAAGACAAGAAATAAAGTAAATAAAGTCTTACATACAACACTCACACACAGTAGGAACACCTAAGGTCTCAGAGATAAACTATAAGCTGTAAGAGTAAAAACAACTAAGGAGCTCTTAGCTTAAGTATTCTCAGAACCGATCCAGTCTGCTAGACTACATGAATGCTTTCACCGGCATCTAACAAGCAGACTGGCAGGAATATAAAGGAAACTAATTAGAACATAATCAAAAGCAGCCGGGCGAGGCTGGACCTAGTCTTAGCAAAGAGCTAGGTAAAATTAACTCTCTCATTACCAAACACAAAGAAACAGCAGCTCAGCTGTGAGAAGTCAGAATGTGCAATCGCGACGATCTTCGTGGCGATGCACCCATGACACCCTTATACTGAATGACTTAAGTCAAATGTTTGGGCTATCCTCCACAAGCTTCTCACAATAGTTGGTTGGAATTTGGGCCCATTCCACCTGACAAAACTGGTATAACTGACCAGGTTTGTAGGTCACCTTGCTCGCACTTAAATTTTCAATAGGATTTAGATCAGGGCTTTCCAAAACATTGACTTTGTTATCCTTAGCCAATTTGTTACCATTTTGGCAGTATGATTCATGTCATTGTCCATTTGGAAGACCCATTTCTGCCCAAGCTTTAACTTCCTGGCTGATGTCTTGAGATGTTGCTTCAGTATTCCCACATAATCTTCTTTTCTCATTGTGCCATCTATTTTGTGAACTACACCAGTCCCTCCTGCAGCAAAACAACCACACAATATTATGCTGCCACCCCCATGTTTCACAGTTGGGATGGCATTCATAGGCTTCCAAGCTCCTCCCTTTTTTTCTCCTCCAAAGTATCGTTTGTTATTATGCCCAAAAAGTTCAACTTTAGTTTCATCAGACCACAGAACATTTCTCAAAAAATTAAGGTCTTTGTTCCTGTGTGCATTTGCAAACATTAATCTGGCTTTTTTATGTTTCTTTTGGAGTAATTACTTCTTCCTGGCCTTTCAGCCGATGTTGATATAGTACTCGTTTCAATGTGGATATTGACACAATCTTACCAATTTCTGCCATCATCTTCACAAGGCATTTTGCTTTTGTCCTTGGGTTGATATGTACATGTTGGACCAAAGCACTTTCTGTGACATTTCTGGGTCGTCTTGCATGCTCTGCTATTTGAGGTCTATCCACAGATTCTGAATGATGTTCAGATCAGTGGACTGTGTAGCCATTGCAAACCTTCAGTTGCGCCTTTTGACGTAGTCTATTGTGGATTTTGACTTGTGTTTAGAATCATAATACATTTGTAGAAGCCATCCTCTTTTCAACTTCAACTGTTTTAACCCCTTAACTCCAGAAGCTTTTTTAGATTTTTCATTTTTGTTTTTCGCTCCCCTTTTTCCAGAGCTATAACTTTTTTATTTTTCCGTCAATATGGCCATGTGAGGGCATATTTTATGTGGGACGAGTTGTACTTTTGAACAACACCGTTGGTTTTCCCATGTCGTACTGGAAAACGGGAAAAAAATTCCAAGTGCCGTGTAATTGCAAAAAAAGTGCAATCCTACACTTGTTTTTTGTTTGGCTTTTTTACCATGTTCACTAAATGCTAAAACTGACCTGCCATTATGATTCTCCAGGTCATTATGAGTTCATAGACACCAACATGTCTATTTTATTTTTTATGTAAGTGGTGAATAAAAATTCCAAACTTTGTATGAAAAAAAAATTGCACCATTTTCCGAGACCCATAGGGTCTCCATTTTTAGGTGATCTTGGGTTGGGTGAGGGCTCATTTTTTGCGTTCCGAACTGACGTTTTGATACCATTTTGGTGCAGATACGATCCTTTGATCGCCGTTATTGCATTTTAATGCAATTTCACGGTGATCAAAAAACATAATTCTGGCGTTTTGATTTTTTTTCACGCTACGCCATTTTGCAATCAGGTTAATCCTTTTTTTATTGATCGGGCGATTCTGAATGCGACGATACCAAATATGTGTTTGATTTTATTTCTATTGTTATATTTTGAATGGGGCAAAAAGGGGTGATTTAAACTTTTATATTTTTTTTATATTTTTAAAAACATTTTCTTGTTATTTTTGGCATGCTTCAATAGTCTTCATGGGAGAGCAGAAGCTGCCACTACCCGATCCGCACTGCTACATAGAGGTGATGATCAGATTGCCTGTACAGTATATAAATAATTATACAACAGTAGTTGTGACAAAAAATAAAAATAATTAAAACACAAATACCTATATACTACTGCTAAGAAATGAATGCCAGACCATTCGGAAAAGTTCTATAAAAACAAGTGCTGGAAAAAATGAATCTAAAAATATATACGTGACAAGAGGGTATACAATTAAATAATCTTTATTGAATATCATATTAAAGTTTAATATTGTTGTAGCTTTATACACTCCTAGATGGCAGTGTCTTCATAAGTATTTTATACTTCATTTTTATATGGTATTTTATGATATTTAATAAAGATTATTATAATTGTATACCCTCTTGGCACGTATATATTTTTAGATTCATTTTTTCCAGCACTTGTTTTTATAGTACTCTACAGTATATAGCAGATTTATTCACTTTCTATGAGCGCCGACCACTGGGTGGTACTCACAGCAAGCCGACATGGACAACCATAGAGGTCTCCAGGAGATTTCCGGTTGTCATGTCAATACACCGGTGACCCACGATCACATGATGGGGGTCACCGGTGAGCGTATTTCCTGCACGCTTGCCGGAAGCGCTTGTTAAATGCCGCTGTCAGCGTTTGACAGTGGCATTCAACTAGTTAATAGCCGCTGGTGGATCGCGATTCCACCCGCGGCTATTGCGGGCACATGTCAGCTGTTCAAAACAGTTGACATGTACTGGGAAAGATGTGGGCTCACCCCTGGAGCCCACATCAAAGGGAGTGAGTCCGACATTGGCTCACTATTACGCCCGATGTCGGAAAGGGGTTAATATCAATATTCTTTAGTTTGTCTTTTATATATATCATGTGCTCCACCATGTGGTGATGCCTTGAACTTTTACATTGTTTGTCATGTGACTAAATTGATCTATTTATACAGCTTCTTTTTCTGGTCTCTGTCTACAAGTGGTACAATCCTAATGAAGAAGTAATTGAATACTTCAAAACCACCATCTTTCACTCATCTCGTCTGGATTGGAATTTTATCCAGCAGCTCGGGTAATATCTACATTATTCCTTTCATTCCAAGTTTTACAGATGATGTTATGTTTGCATCATGAATTTGTTGAAATTTCATTCAATCCATTCTTCCCTCCACCCGTGAAATGTTCCCCATTGGCTGCAACACAACCCCAAAGCATAATTGATCCACAATCATGCAAAATAGTTGGCGAGATGTTCTTTTCCTGAAATGCTGTGCCCTTTTTTTCTCCCCACATACCTTTGATCGTTGTGGCCAAAGAGTTATATTTTAACCTCATCGTTCCACGGGACTTGTTTCCAAAATGCATCAGGCTTGTTTAGATGTTGTTTTGCATACTTCTGATACTAAATCTTTATGAAGGTCTTTTGCAGTCAAGTGCGGATTCTGATTTGTCTCTCTCTAGCAATCCTATGAGAAGCTCTCACTGAAAGTTTGCTTGGTCTTCTAGACCTTATCTTAACCTCCACTATTCTGTTAACTGAATTTTTTAATTACATTTTGAACTGAGGAATGGTTAGCTTGAAAACTCTTTGCTATCTTCTTTTAGCCTTCTCCTGCTTTGCTGTTTTTTGGCACAAGGTTAGGGGAGGCTGAGTTTTTATAAAGCTTGGAAATTTACATCACCTGCCCTTTCCTAACGATGATGTTGAACAAGCCATAACCCTAACGGGCTAATCAAGGTCTGAAACCTTGGTCAAAGTTATCTGAACGCAGAAATCTCTAAGGGTGCCCAAACTTTTGCATCAGCGCATTTCCCTTTTTGTAATTTTTCAAATGAAAAAAGGCAATATTTTTTTTACCTACAATACAAAGACAATGGGCCAGTTATAATTTTAGCTATTTTAGAGATCATTTCATCTTCAACTTGCTTAACTGTTCACTATAACAGTAATTATGACCATGGCTGCACAAACTTTTACATGACACTGTAGATATGATATCTATATACGTAAGCTGAAAATATCCATATACAGTGTGTGTCCTGATGAAGAAGTCTAGTTATATACAGGGTGGACCATTTATATGGATACACCTAAATAAAATGGGAATGGTTGGTGATATCAACTTCCTGTTTGTGGCACATTAGTATATGGGAGGGGGAAAACTTTTCAAGATGGGTGGTGACCATGGCAGCCATTTTGAAATCAGCCATTTTAGATCCAACTTTATTTTTTTCAATGTGAAGAGGGTCATGTGACACATCAAACTTATTGAGAATTTCACAAGAAAAACAATGGTGTGCTTTGTTTTAACATAACTTTATTCTTTCATTAGTTATTTACAAGTTTATGACCACTTATAAAATGTGTTCAAAGTGCTACCAATTGTGTTGGATTGTCAATGCAACCCTCTTCTCCCACTCTTGACACACTGATAGCAACACCACAGAAGAAATGCTAGCACAGGCTTCCAGTATCCATTGTTTCAGATGCTGCATATCTCGTATCTTCACAGCATAGACAATTGCCTTCAGATGACCCCAAAGATAAAATTCTAATGGGGTCAGATCGGGAGACCTTGGTGGCCATTCAACTAACCCACGACGACCAATCCACTTTCCAGGAAACTGTTCATGTAGGAATGCTCCGACCTGACACCCATAATGTGGTGGTGCACTATCTTGCTGGAAAAACTCAGGGAACGTGCCATATAGTCAACGCATTTCCAAGTCATTCTAGATTACTTCATCAGGACACAAACTGTATATGTACATTTTCAGCATACGTACAGTGAGGGAAATAAGTATTTGATTCCTTGCTGATTTTGTAAGTTTGCCCACTGACAAAGACATGAACTGTCTATAATTTTAAGGGTAGGTTAATTTTAACGTTGAGAGATAGAATATCAAAATTAAAATCCAAGAATATCAAAATTAAAATCCAGAAAATCACATTGTATACATTATATAAATTTATTTGCATTTTGCAGTGAGAAATAAGTATTTGATTCCTCTGGCAAAGAAGACTTAATACTTGGTGGCAAAACCCTTGTTGACAAGCACAGCAGTCAGATGTTTTTTGTAGTTGATGATGAGTTTTGCGCTCATGTCAGGGGGAACTTTGGTCCACTCCTCTTTGCAGATCATCTGTAAATCATTAAGATTTTGAGGCTGTCGCTTGGCAACTTGGAGCTTCAACTCCCTCCATAAGTTTTCCATGAGATTAAGGTCTGGAGACTGGCTAGGCCACTCCATGACCTTAATGTGCTTTGTTTTGAGCCTCTCCTTTGTTGTCTTGTCTGTATGTTTTGGACCATTGTCTTGCTGGAAGACCCAGCCACGACCCATTTTTAATGTCCTGGCGGAGGGAAGGAAGTTGTCACTCAGGATTTTACTGTACATGGCTCCATCTATTCTCCCATTGATGCGGTGAAGAAGTCCTGTGCCCTTAGCAGAGAAACACCTCCCAAAACATAATGTTTCCACCTCCATGCTTGACAGTGTGGATGGTGTTCTTTGGGTCATAGGCAGCATTTCTCTTCCTCCAAACTCGTTGAGCTGAGTTAATGCCAAAGACCTCAATTTTTGTATCATCTATCCACAGCACCTTCTCTCAATCACTCACAGAATCATCCAGGTGTTCATTGCCAAACTTCAGATGGGCCTGCACATGTGCCTTCTTGAGCAGGGTTGACCTCGCGGGCACTGCAGGATTTTAAACTTTTACAGCGTAATGGTTTTCTTGGTGGCTATGGTCCCTGCTGCCTTAAGATTATTAACAAGTTCCCACTGTGTAGTTTTCGGCTGATCTCTCACCTTCCTCATGATCAAGCATATCCCACGAGGTGAGATTTTGCATGGTGCCCCAGTACGATGTTGATTGACAGTCATTTTGTATTTCTTCCATTTTCTTACTATTGCACCAACAGTTGTCTCCTTTTTACCCAGCCACTTACGTATGGTTTTGTAGCCCATTCCAGTTTTGTGCAGGTCTATGATCTTGTCCCTGACATCCTTAGAAAGCTCTTTGTTCTTGCCCATGTTGTAGAGGTTAGAGTCTGATTAATTGAGTCTGTGGACAGGAGTCTTTCATAAAGGTGCTGACTATGTAAGACAGCTGTCTTTAATCCCTTTACCCCCGAGGCTGGTTTGCATGTTAATGACTGGGCCAATTTTTGATACAGGAAAGATGTGTATCTTTGTACCGTGTTAGCCAGTAGATAGAAAAATATTTAGAATTGAGAGTCCTAAGTGGTTGATACCTTTTAATGGCTAACTGAAAGATGGTAACAAATTGCAAGCTTTCGAGACTACTCAGGTCTCTTCATCAGGCTAGACGAATACAAAATCTGAAGAATCACATATTTATACACAACCCAGCACAGAAACAATGCAATAGATAAGACAAGTGACGTGAAGCAGAACTGTCATTATGGGAGATACAGATTAACATAAATATTGGAACAGTTCATAGATAAGGAGTGTGAAGTTTTATTGCCCTCTGATTGGGGTCTGGTATTGTGTTGTTTTACCCCAGAAGGTCTGAAGAGCAAATTGGTTAATTGATGTAAAAAGACATAAATCCATGGGACACATTCATTCCTGCACTGAGTGTGTCAAAGGTTGTCATGAGTTTATATTCCCAAACCTTTCTGTCTCTCTGAGACTTAAAGTTAGCTTTTAATACAAGTAATTTCATGTCCATCATGCTATGACCAGGGATACAAAAGTGTTTGGCCACAGGTATATCCATTAGTTTTTCTCTTACTGTGTAGCGATGAGAATTCATCCTTGTTCTCAGTTTCTGCCTGGTCTCCCCCACATACAGACCCCCAGTTGTACATTTAGTACAAAGAATTAGGTACACCACATTAGATGTGATGCAGCTGAAAGTACCCGGGATCTTGTAGTCTTCATGTGAGTTGGGGATCTTTATCTTGTCCGTGGTCATTTTAAATGGACAGTAGAGATGAGCAGGGGTGAACCTAGCCTCTCTGCTGCCTGAGGCGAACTGCAAAATGGCGCCCTCCCCCCGTAGTAAAATCAGTACAAATAGCTCTGGTTTACTCTTTACTGGCCTAACCTGACGCACATGTAAAATACATACACTTTTAAATAGGAATATATTTGAAACATCGATCTACACTTCTTCAGGGATTCCATGCTGCCTGAGGCGAAGTGATCAACTTGCTTCACTTTAGGTGCTCGCCTGGCCGGGGAACAGTGCTTGCTGTAGCGCTTCCTCCCCGGCGGCCGTCCGTGTGGTACTGATGCAGCACACAGTTGCCACACGTATTACACACACGGACATCTCCACTAATGTTTTTTCCGGTACCAGAAATATCAGGATGTGTGAAACCAGCCTAAAGCCACATTCACACGTTCAGTATTTGGTTCCGTATTTTACCTCAGTATTTGTAAGCCAAATCGGGAGTGGGTGAGAAATCCAGAAGTGGTGACGTGTTTCTATTACACTTTTCCTCTGATTGTTCCACTCCTGGTTTTGGCCTACAAATACTGAGGTAAAATACTGAACGTGTGAAGGTGGCCTGAGAGAGGGTTTCTGCTACTTCTGACTTCCCGCAGACAGAAGTTGCAGTCACAAGATGGCGCCGATAAAAGGTGGAGACTGTGACATTATACACAGGAGCTCTGTATATAGTGTCAGTGTACAGGTAATAAAGTGATCACTGGTGACATTATACACAGGAGCTCTGTATATAGTGTCAGTGTACAGGTAATACAGTGATCACCAGTGACATTATACACAGGAGCTCTGTATATAATGTCAGTGTACAGGTAATACAGTGATCACCAGTGACATTATACACAGGAGCTCTGTATACAATGTCAGTGTACAGGTAATACAGTGATCACCGGTGACATTATACACAAGAGCTCTGTGTATAGTGTCAGTGTACAGGTAATACAGTGATCACCGGTGACATTATACACAGGATCTCTGTATACAATGTCAGTGTACAGGTAATACAGTGATCACCGGTGACATTATACACAGGATCTCTGTATACAATGTCAATGTACAGGTAATACAGTGATCACCGGTGACATTATACACAGGAGCTCTATGCTCCTTTCTGGCCCCCGTGCTCCATTCTGCCCCGTGACAAATTTTAGGCCATGCCCCGACCACACCCATTTCACAACTAGTCACACCCACATCCCCAATCGCACCAATTTAGCACTGCTGATCACAGTGGCTGGTACTATGGGCACACTGACTGGTACTGAGAAAAAGAAAGAAAGAACAGAGAGAAAGAGAAAGGAAGAAAGAGAGAGAAAGACAGAACAGAGAGAGAGAAAGGAAGAACACAGAAAGAAAGAGAGGAAAGAAAAAACAGAGAGCGAAAAAAAGAACAGAGAGAGAAAGAAAGAGGGGAAAGAACAGAGAGAGAGAAAGGAAGAACAGAGAGAGAGAAAGGAAGAACAGAGAGAGAAAGAAAGAAAGAGAGGAAAGAAAGAACAGAGAGCGAAAGAAAGAACAGAGAGAAAGAGGGGAAAGAAAAAGAATAGAGAGAGAAAGAAAGAAAGAACATAGAGACAGAAAGAATGAAACAAAAAGATAGAAAGAACAGAGAGAGAAAGAAAGAACAGAGAGAGAGAAAGAAAAAAAGTACAGAGAGAAAAAGAAAGAGGGTAAAGGTAGAAAGAACAAAGAGAGAAAGAAAGCACAGAGAGAGAAAGGAAGAACAGAGAGAGAAAGAAAGAGGGAAAGAAAGAAAGAACGGAGAGAAAGTAAGAGTGGAAAGAAAGAACATAGAAAGAAAGAAAGGGGAAAAAAGAACAGAGAGAGAAAGAAAGAAAGAAAGAGGGGAAAGAAATAACAGAGAGAGAAAGAAAGAGGGGAAAGAAAGAACAGAGAGAGAGAAAGAAAGAGGGGAAAGAAAGAAAGAGAAAGAAAGAACAGATAGAAAGAAAGAGGGGAAAGAAAGAACAGAGAGAGAAAGAAAGAAAGAAAGAAAGGAAGAACAGAGAGAGAAAGAAATAAAGAACAGAGAGAGAAAGAAAGAACAGAGAGAGAGAAAGGAAGAACAGAGAGAGAGAAAGAAAGAACAGAGAGAGAAAGAAAGGGGAAAGAAAGAAAAAACAGAGAGAAAGAGAGAGAGGAAAGAAAGAGCATAGAAAGAAAGAGGGGACAGAAAGAAAGAACAGAGAGAGAAAAAAAAGGAAAGAAAGAACAGAGAGAAAGAAAGAAAGAACAGAGAGAGAAAGAAAGAACAGAGAGAGAGAAAAAAGAATGGAGAGAGAAAGAAAGAACAGAGAGAGAAAGAAAGGACAGAGAGAAAGAGCAGAGAGAGAGAGAAACAGAGAGAAAGAAAGGAAGATTAGA
Organism: Oophaga sylvatica; assembly: GCA_033576555.1. Lineage (NCBI taxonomy): Eukaryota > Metazoa > Chordata > Amphibia > Anura > Dendrobatidae > Oophaga > Oophaga sylvatica. The sequence continues at coordinate 35,235 of JARQOD010005906.1, forward strand.
GAGAGAAAGAAAGAACAGAGAGAAAAACAGAGAAAGAGAAAGAAAGATTAGAGAGGGAAAGAAAGAACAGAGAGAGAGAGAAAGAAACAGAGAAAGAAAGATTCTATAAAGATACTATAGCAGCCCAGCTCACATTGTAATGCCCACCTGAGCCTCCCGATGCAGGACATATCATGATCTGCTCACATTATTATTATTATTTATTTCTATAGCACCATTGATTCCATGGTGCTGTACATGACAAGGGGTTACATGCAAATTACAGGTATCACTTAGAGTAAACAAACTAACAATGACAGACTGATACAGAGGGGAGAGAACCCTGCCCTTTCGGGCTTACATTCTACAGGATGGTGGGGAAGGAGACAGCAGGTTGGTGGGTCGTAGCTGTTTCGGTGTTGGTTGAGGCGATATCTCCGGTAGTAGTGAGGAGGTAGCAGGATCATTGGCTGACATGGCTGACATCCCCGATTCCAAGGAGATCCAGCTGTCCGCGCTGTCATAGGAGGACACGGTGATGGATCTGAAGCATTCCCTGAAGTGCCTTTATGGTTCCGTCACAATCTCCTCCCGAAATTACCTAATTTCCGGTCAGCTTCCAGCACATCACTTCCGGTGGAACGTCACGTGCGAGTTTTAAAGTGCTCCTGTGTCCATGGGAAAAGTAACCCCCTGGCCAGGACAGCGGTGCAGACTCTCAAAATCGGGACTGTCCCGCTGGATCTCGGAAGGTTGGGAGGTATGAATGCTCCTCACATACACCGACCTCGTACATGCACGGCTCCGCACATCTCATACACACACAGCTCCGCTTCGCACACCTCATACACACACAACTCCGCACTCCTCGTTCACACGCAGCTCCGCTCACCTCATACACACAGGGCCATGCACACGTCGTACACACGTGGCTCTGCTCAGCACACCTCGTAACACGCAGGACTCTGCACACCTCGTACACACACGGCTCCGCTCACCTTGTACACACGCGGCTCCGCTCACCTTGTACATACAGGGCTCCGCACACCTCGTACACACATGGCTTCACTCCACACACCTTGTACACACAGGGCTCCGCACACCCTGTACACTCGTGGCTCCGCTCCGCACACCTCGTACACATGCGGCTCTGCTCACCTCATACACACAGAGCTCCGCACACCTCGTACACACGCGGCTCCGCTCCACACACCTTGTACACACGTGACTCCACTCTGCACACCTCGTACAAATGCGGCTTTGCTCCACACACCTACACATGAGGCTCCACTCCGTACATCTTGTACACACATGGCTCCACTCCGCACACCCCATACACACACAGCTCCGATCCGTTCACCTAGTACACACACGGCTCTGCTACATCCACCCTGTAAACCCCTCCTGACCCAACACATAAACTTCCCCTCATCCAGCACCATGACAACAGCACAGCAGAGTCCTGCATACACTGAGGGCGGCCCCCTGATCATGTGACACCTGACTCCTCCCCTCCTGTGACCTCATCACAGGTCCTGTGCACACATAACAGCCATATGTGAGTAACAGAGTAGATGTAAGAGAGTAGATTCTGCTGCCCCTGCTCATCAGGGTCGTACTGCCGCCTGAGACAGAGTGCTCAACTCGCCTCATGGTAGGTGCACCCCTGGAGATGAGCGACTTTGCCTCTGGGAGTGTCGAGTCGGGTTTCGGACCACCCGACTTTCGCAAAAGTCGAGTCGAACTAAATCGGCCGACTATCGGAAAAAGTCAGAGGTCCGACTGAAACTCGAATCGACCCCAATGCAAGTCAATGGGGAAGAAAATTCGGCAGTCAGTGGAGGACAGTAAACACACCTACAGTGCCCATTTCAATGCCAATGACATCAATTCTTATTAAGCTTGTCAACATTAATTTACTTTATAATAATAGTAACGCATTGAAAACTGGGGGTTATTTGGCTAAAGTTGTGGGGGAGGCAGCGCTGGCTCCAGGTTTTCGTGGGCACCGGGCGAAAAAGTCTCAGTGGGCCCCTTTAACACATACCACAATTCATGATGCTCCAATACGGCAGAGAAATATAGGTATAGTACAATGCCAAATACTTTACTTCTTACATTACATGAGTGATATCTATTGTAAATTCTACAATTGCTCAAAAACCGACAGTATAGTCCTCCATACAGTATTATGGGCACCACATAGTGCGCCATACAGAATGGGCTCTATATAATGCTCCATACAGAATAGGCCCCATATGTGCTCCATATGATGCTCCATATATAATGGGGTCCAAGTGATGCACCATAAATAATGAACCCCAGATGATGCTCTAGTATATGATGGTCCCCATATATGATGCTCCAGTGTATGATGAGCCCCATAAAATGCTCCAAATATAATGGTCCCCATATATAATGCTCCATATATAATGGGCTCCATGTGATGCCCCATAAATAATGAACCCCATATGATGCTCTAGTATATGATAAGCCCCATATGATTCTCCAGTATATGATGGGCCCCATGGATGATGCTCCAGTGTATGATGGGCCTTTATAATGCTCCATATATAATGGGCCCCATATGATTCTCCAGTGTATAATGGGCCCCGTATATGATTGTAACGCTGGTATTGTCTGTACTTTGTTTTCCAGCGTTACTCAGCATGTCTCTGCTTTAACCCTTTTGCTCCTTTCCCCCTAACCAGCTGGGATACTGTTGTCTGTTACCTGTATGGATGCTGCTCAGTTCCCAGCTCTGCTGCGTAGCCGTACTTGCGTGAGTGTCTCCGCTGCGTTGCATGACCACCCGCATGTGCGGTCCCTGACCTGCTGTAAAAGCCATCCGTAGCTTACAAAGTCCTCTGCAGTGGTGCATGACTTACTACGTGTGTGGCAGCAGCTACTGTCAGGCGCCTGGCCTGCTGTGAAGACCATCCGTAGGTTGCAAAGTCCTCTGCACTGTGCATGACTTACTACGTGTGTGGCAGCAGCCACTGTCAGGTGTTCCTCTGTGATGAGTTGTCTGGCTCTGCATAGGGGGCGCGGCCCACACCTGTCCTGCTTTTATGAGGATTGGGTGTGTACTAGAATTACTGCTCCAGCCTATCGCTGTGAAGCAGTTCATATATAAAGTTCCCCAGCCCTAGTGGGCGTTGCCAGAGCTTCGCATTGAATCTGCATTGAGTTCCTGAACCTAGCCGTTTGTGGTTGTGTGTTCAGCTCCTGCTCTGAGTTCGATCAGCTCTGGAGAGCTGATTCCCCTTGTCCTGTCTTGCGTTTCTGCCTGGGGCTGAGTACCCAGATCGCCGTTCCTGGAGGCTGCATATCCAGGCCTGTTCCTGTTGTATCTTGTTTCCTGAATCCCTGATCCTGGATCTAACCCGGTACCTGAATGTCTGAACTGTGTCTTGTGTTTCCACCTATGCTGGGGGCTGATTACCCAGATCGCCGTTCCTGGAGGCTGTATATCCAGGCCTGTTCCTGCTGTGTCTTGTTTCCTGAATCCCTGATCCTGGACCTAACCCGGTACCTGAATGTCTGAACTGTGTCTTGTGTTTCCGCCTATGCTGGGGGCTGATTACCCAGATCGCCGTTCCTGGAGGCTGTATATCCAGGCCTGTTCCTGCTGTGTCTAATTACCTGAACCCCTGATCCTGGATCGCATCCTGTACCTGACTGTCTGAACTGTGTCCTCTGTGTTATGTTCCTGAAATCCTGCTGTGTCCTGAACCCTGTGCCAGTGACTGTGAATCCTTGCTATATAACCTGAGTTTATCTTGGAAGGAGGAGTCCGGTGTGTGCTGAGTTTCTGTTACTCTGTGCTCAGCTTCTGTGCAATTCCCGGCCAGCTCCCGTTGAGCCTGGCGGGGCTTGCACCAGACCGCTGGGGTTCCTTTTCAGGTCGCTGCCAGATGTCCGGATCCTATGCCTGATGACCATGGCCTGATGTCCGATGTCCGACGACCACTTCCAGATGTCCGGATCCTATGCCTGATGACCATGGCCTGATGTCCGATGTCCGACGACCACTTCCAGATGTCCGGATCCTATCCTCCCTGCCTGATGTCCGGAGCCTGCCGATCGTTGCCAGATGTCCGGAGCCTGCCGATCGTTGTCCGATGTCCTGTCCGTGTTCCTGAGTCCCTGAGTTCCTGATGTCCTGTCCGTGTTCCTGTGTCCTGATGTCCTGTCTGTGTTCCTGGGATCCAATCCGTGTTCCTGATGTCCTGTCCGTGTTCCTGAGTTCCTGATGTCCTGTCCGTGTTCCTGTGTTCCTGAGATCCAGTCCGTGTTCCTGATGTTCCGATGTCCTGCCGGTTCCTCCTTGGCCTACCCTGTGATGACGTCTGTCCTGGGTCGGTGTCTGATGTTCTCCTGCTGAGCCTGTGCTACGCCTGAGGCCTGAGAGTGAGGCCATACTAGTATGCCCGTGCCAGATGATCCTGGACTGCATCTACCCGTGATGACCCCGCCATCGTCTGAAGTCTGTCTGAGGTCGGTGTCTGATGTTCTCCTGCTGAGCCTGTGCTATGCCTGAGGCCTGAGAGAGAGGCCGCCCAAGTATGCCCGTGCCAGATAACCCTGGACTGCATCTACCCGTGATGTCCTCCTGCACTCGTCTGTGATCCTGAGTCGTGTACCCTTCTCTGATGTGCGGAATCGGGAGCCCGGTCTTATGTTTTGTGGGTCCACATTCTCTTACCATCTGGGACGCATGCCTCACGTCGTCGTGGACTGGCGGCATGGGAGCATTGGCTAGTTAGGCAAGCTATGCCATGTCCCGACGCCCCGCAGCCGTGGGAAGCGTTACAATGATGCTCCAGTGTATGATGGGCCTATATAATGCTCCATATATAATGGACCCCATATGGTGCTCCAGTGTATAGTGGGCCCCGTATATGATGCTCCATATATATAATGGGCCCCATATGATGCTCCAGTGTATAATGGGCCCCATATATGATGCTCCAGTGTATGATGGGCCCCATTTATAATGCTCCAGTGTATGATGGGCCCCATATATAATTCTCCAGTGTATAATGCTCCCCATATATTGCTCCAAACATTAAAAAAATGAAATATTTCTCCTCACTGGGCACTACTCTACTCTGCACTCCTCAGCGTCGAAATCTTCCAGCTCTCTGCACTGTGACTGTTCAGGCAGAGGGCGCACAGACGTGACATCAACGCGCTCTCTGACCTGAATGTCACTGTCAGGAAACGCGGAAAACGTCACAGTGGTGGACCAGGGAGAGGTAAGTATTGCAAGTGCTGGGCCCTGAGCAAGCAGGGGGGCCCACTCGCGGGCGCCGGCACTGGCACAGGGCCCCTCATAGTACGCCGGTGTCTCTGACGGCAAGTGGGCCCCCCCACCTGCTCAGGGCCCCGGCACTTGCCCGGGTGCACCAGGTGCTGATGCCGGCCGTGGGGGGGTACAGCCCAGTTAGGGAGGTGGAAATCTGGCATATGTTGAGGTGTAGGCTGGACGTTCAGCAGCTGCAAATGGAGGAATTGGAGAAGTCGGAGGAAGAGGAGGACAAAGCGAGCTATTTTTCTGGCAACCTATGCGTCATCAGGGGAAGGTAGTACAAAATCCTTTGAAGCCCAGGCATGGTTCATTTTAATGAAGGTGAGATCACCAACATTTTTGGTCTACCGCCGGGTCCTTCTTTTTGTCAGGATTGATCCAGCAGCACTGAAGACTAGTGTTGAGCGATACTGCCCGATATCCTAAAATATCGGATCGGATTGGATCGGCCCGATACTCAAAAAGTATCGGGTATCGCCGATCCGATACTGGAAACACAATGCAAGTCAATGGGACAGAAATATCGGAACTAAAAAAAAACCCTTTCTTTCCTTGTAAACACTAAATATACACACATAGAATACACATATATATATATATATATATATATATATATATATATATACATGTCATTGTGACATATACATATATTTATAGTTCATACACTTCTACATAGTAAAATAGCCTCTGATTCAATTGCCGGGTAATGCCGGCTTTTGTGAAAATACAGAAGCACCCGACATGAAATGACACATGGTTTACATAGAGTTAACCATGTCTTTTCATTTAGTTTGATATCTGGTTTTCACAAACAATTACATGAGTGTATGTGTGCAAAATTTCACACCTGTAGGGGTTAATTAAAGGTGTAAATTCGTTGTAAAAAAAATGGATTTTTTGCTACGAATTTACACCTTTAATTAACCCCTACATGTGTCAAATTTTGCACACATACACTCATGTAATTGTTAGTAGCCTTTCGATACTTTGTTTCGATATTTTCCATATATCGTATACCGGAATCGGAAGTTCCCATAATTCTTTGAGAGGCAATGTGATTTTAGTCAGCCAATGAGGAATCCTAAGAAGTGTGGGCACATCCTGTACTGCTGCGGTCATGTTAACTAATGGCATGGCTGTGATTGGATGCTGAAATGATGTCAGAATGCACTATAAAAGGCGCCGCCGCCATTTTAGCGTTACTGTGCTGTGAATTCAGTTAGGGAGAGAACGCTGCTGTGCTGACTCTGAGGGACAGTTAGAGATTGCGATTTAGTGTAGTGTGCTTTAGGCAGGCTAGCACCAACCGCTGTGTAAAGCTTCCTTTTGCCTGCAGTGTTGTTTTGACAGCTCTGCAAGGTGTGTGTGAGTGCAGGTGATGCTGCAGTTTGCTCTGCATGCAACGCTGTCTGTAGGCATCTGCACGTGTCACTCACAGACTCTTTTTTTTTTCTTCAGTGTAATTCTTGCTGCTCCATGCAATTTAAATTTTAGTGTGACGCGCTTCCATCCGTATCCAATACATTGGTTGCAAACACTATAGAAGTAGACAAAGGAGTAGCCTTTCACAGATTGTGAACAGTTGTGTTTTAGTGTTCACTTCAGTCTGTGTTTTTTATTTTTTGAGTGCACATCACGCTCCAGTTACTTGTTCAAGCACTGCTGCTTGTACTCTGCTGAGCGTGTCTCAGTGCCTCATCCTTTTCATTTCTCTCCAATTGGTTCTGCTCCATTCCATTTAAAATAAATATAATCTATTAGTGTGACGCGCTTCCATCCGTATCCAATACATTGGTTGCAAACACTATAGAAGTAGACAAAGGAGTAGCCTTTCACAGATTGTGAACAGTTGTGTTTCAGTGTTCACTTCAGTCTCTGCGTACCTTATAACTTTTCTGACTTTCTTTATCAATCTACCAAGATGAAGAAGTCAGTGAGTAAGGCACGTGGTCGTGGCCGTGGAGTTTCAGCAGGGAGAGGACGTGGGGATTCTGTGGCTGCTGCCGCCCTCAGTGACACAGCATCCACCATTTATCCCCGTGAGCGTTCCTTTATGCGCACTTTGGTAGGAGCTCGGCGTGCCCCCCTGCTGCGGGAAGAACAAATTGAAGCCGTTGTTGGTTGGATGGCAGCCAATGCATCGACTTCAATTCCTTCCACCTCCTCTCAGGAACACAACACTTTTGAGCAACCATCTGTCTGTTCACCGCCTGTCAAATTCGCCAGGCAGTCAGAGAGTTCTGTACAGGAGCCAGCTGAGTCTCTGCTTCTGTTCTCAGAATCTGTTGGCTCGCAAACACGGGCACAGGCAAGCAGCATTCTGCAATTTGAAGAAGAGGGAGTATGCAGTGATGCGCAACAGCTGTGTCTCTCTCAATCTGAAGAGGCGGGTGAGCCAGTGCCGATGGACAGCACACCGCAGAACGCATTTCATGATGATGATGAGACTCAGGTGCCAGGTTTTGTGGAGCATGGTGCTGCCCAGACCATCCAACAGCAGCAGGTGTTGGAAGAGGGTAGTGGAGATGATGGAAGTCCGAGACCCAACATGGCGTGAGCAACAGGAAGGTGGTGGGAGCAGCTCTGAGGAAGAGATTGGCCCAACGGTACAAAGAGGAGGGAGAGGTAGGCTGCAGACTCGCTTGCCTGTAGCCTCCAGTTTGGCACGTGTTGGGAGCAGTTCTCTTACAAATGTCAAAATTGGCGCTCCCATGACTTGCACTGCGTGGTCCTTTTTTGACAGACTTGTAGATGATATTTGCTATGTTCAATGCAAGCTGTGTAAGCAAAAAGTTAAAAGAGGTAAAAATATCAGTAACCTGAATACCACAAATATGTGGAAACATGTACGGACAAAGCACGTAGCTGAGTTACAAAGACACACTGGAGATGTAGGCCAACCTACAGCAGCACCTACATCTTCAGGTCGTGTTGGAGCCTCTACCTCCAGCTCACACACACCTGGTTCGGCTTCCTCACAGGATCTCCATGGAAGAACCTCGGTCACTGTTGTCCATAGACAAACTGTTATTCCACCCACAGCAGCAAGTTCACAGTCATCGTCACACTCCCAGACCACAAAACAGCCATCGGTACCACAGGCATGGGATAAAAGACGGCCATACTCGGCAAACCATCCACGAGCACAGGCTCTGAATGCTGGCATTGCAAAACTCCTGTCCCTTGAAATGCTGTCATTCAGGCTGGCGGAGACTGACAGTTTCAGGAACTTAATGGCATTGGCAGTCCCACAATATAATGTGCCAAGCCGATTTTATTTCAGCAGGCAAGCCGTCCCTGCTCTGCAAAAACATGTCGAGGGAAACATTAAACATGCGCTACTAAACGCCGTCAGTAGCAGGGTCCACCTGACCACCGATGCGTGGACCAGTACCCATGGCCAGGGACGATACCTTTCCCTCACTGCCCATTGGGTCAATGTTGTGGAGCCGGGTACAGATCTTGCCAGTGGCGCTGTACGTGTTCTGCCAACTCCAAGGATTGCAGGAATCCAGTCTGTACACATTGATTCCTCCTCCTACTCCAGCTCCTCAGAATCATCGCTGCACGAGCCGTCACGGTATACCTCCACATGGACCCGTGAACGCTTACCTGTTGCGACCGATATGAGCACAGCCGTGGCCAAATGTCAACAGGCCGTCCTGAAATTAATTTCCATGGGGAATCGAAGCCACACAGCGCAGGAGCTCTGGGATGCCATCAAGCAGGAGAGCGACGTGTGGTTTTTGTCAGCTAATCTCCAGCCAGGCTTGGTAGTGTGTGACAATGGCCGAAATCTGGTGGCAGCTCTGGGCCTTGGCAACCTCACTCACATACCATGTCTAGCACATGTGCTCACCTTGGTCGTGCAGAGTTTTTTGAGGGACTATCCGGATCTTGATGCACTGCTGCACAAGGTCCGCCTAGAGTGCGCTCACTTGCGACGTTCCACCATGGCCAGATCGCGCATTGCAGCTCTGCAAGTCAGATTTCGCCTTCCTGAACATCGCATCATATGTGACGTACCCACCAGGTGGAATTCCACGTTACATATGTTGGAGCGGTTGTGTGAGCAGCAGCCAGCAGTAATGGAGTATCAGCTGCAACAGGCACAATCAACTCGCAATTTGCGCCGTTCACACTTCACCACTACTGAGTGGGCCTCTATGAAGGACATCTGCCACGTTTTGCGTGCGATTGAGGTCTCAACGCGGATGGCGAGTGCAGATGATGCACTAGTCAGCATGACTGTCCCCCTTATCTGCCTGCTTCAGAAATCACTGAAAGCACTAAAGGGAAGGGGTTTTTGGAAGAGGTGGGGATGAGGATCACAAATTCAATTCTTCGGACAGTCAGCGAAGGGGTTCCTCACAAAGGGCGGGCAGGGCTCCTTTGTAAAGGAGGAGGGAGGAGAGGAGTCAATGGAGAGGAAGAAACCCCTACGAGGGGGTTTAACAACGTCTAGTCAGTTTTAGAGCGGGGGTGGCAAACAAATTTCAAACACCCCAACCCCCCCAACAAACCCCCCCACCCCCCCCCCCCAAAAAACCCCCAACCCCCCCCCCCCCTTACCCGGGGGGGGACCGTAAAATGAGGGGTTTCCCCAAAACACATGGGCAAATCCCTTTGTTGTAATTCCGCGGGGCGCTGCTGCATGTTTCAAAGCGTTGTGCGTGAGGCAGGGAGACACCCTACAAAAAAGGGAGCACAAGCAGGCCCCTTTACAGGGCAAGGCTGAGTTACAAATGTGGCGAATTTTTTTTGACAGCGCCCGCAAAGGGAAAACCATCCGGAGGGTCCAGTACCCGGAAGAAACGTTTTGTAGATGGGGACAGACTACTTGGCTTTCCCTCTAAGTGTATCCCCAAAGCCTCTTCCCTTTAAAATTTTGGGGCTTAAGTTGGATAATGGCCCGAATTGCCCGTTTGATTGGAGGTGTGGCTTCCCTGCGCCCGTGTATTTTGAGCGCGCTTTTGTGTGATGGTGTAGTAAAAGTGCATGCGACTTTCCTCAGAGAATGTAGACGGCTTATTTTTGAAAATGAACAAAAGGGTGGTTACCTGAATTTTCCCGTCCCTTTTCAGTTAAATAAAAAGTTTGGGAAAGTTTTCCCGTTTGTTATGT